>JAOEHK010008688.1:0-12621 GCA_025447835.1 Labidoglobus nevermanni
ACTCTGACTGGCGATGCTGCATCTCAAACGCGAGTACCTAGGCGGCAATCGCTCGCTACGTCGCGGCAATCGCTCGCAACGTCACAACCTCCGAACAAGTTTTTTTCCTTCCAATGCTTCCAACTTCAATCTCTAAACATCAGCGTGGACCTGGGCCATAACCTGTTATTCAACCTGCAGTGGATGCTTAGAGACTATATTTTGATGGAAAGCACGATCTCTCTTAATTTGGATATATATTAAGAAACAACATGAGAAACTTAAAAAACATTCGTGTACAACCTTGTCGCTTGCTTATGCTCAGTCAACTGCTTCAACTCCTTTCGTCTGAATTGCTGCTCACTTCGGCCGCCGAACTGCGACATCTAATTGTAAACTGAAGTAGCTTTGATTGCCTCAACACAGAAGTGGACTGCGAGGTAATTCACGGAGTTAGATATCGCGGTGCGCGGAGCATGCTTAGTTTGTGCACGAGTCCGTCGTGCCAAACTCGGTCGAATGCTTGCCGGACGTGCAGCAAAAGCATTGTGGCGTGGTGGCGACTGTTTAGCGCGTTCGTGACGAATTCCGTGACGCTGAGGAGTTGGTGGCCCGTCCCGTGGGATTTTCGAAATCCGAACTGGCAGTCGGGGATGACGTGGTGTTCGTCGGTGAACTCTTGCAGTTGCGAGAGAACAGTGCGTTCAGCTATTTTGCTGATGGTCGAGAGCAAGCTGATCGGCCGGTAACTGCTGGGGTTGGAGAGCAGTTTACCAGCCTTCGCGATCAAGATGAACGAGGCTGGCTTCCACTGCGGTGGGAAGTGACCCAGTCGCATCATCCCGTTGATGATGTTTGTGAGTCCCGAGATGTGCTTCTTCGGTAGAAGTCTTAGGGCCTTGTTAGAAGCGCCGTCGGTTCCTCGGGCCTTGCGCGGTTTGGTATGTCGGATGAGGCTGAACACTTCATCCGGGTCTGCGTGGGGGAAGTTACCGGACGCGGGCGAGCTAAGATAGTCCCGAACTGAGAAGTATATTGATGATTCAAAGGGAACGTCGGAGGACGGATTATCCTTGAATTGCGCGGCGAGCGATTCAGCGAGGACTTCTGCCTTCTTGCTGTCGGTGGACGCGACCCGGTCGGAGGCCGTTTTTAGGCGCGGCATGAGCGGGCATTTCTTGGAAACTTTCCGGATAAAGTTGCAAGTGGAGCGCGGGTTCTCGTCCGCCTCGGCGATGAAGTCGTCGTACTGTGCGGAGCGATAAGTTTTCAGGCGTTCGCGGATATCGCGTTGGATCCGGTTGAGTAATGGTTTTAAGCCTGGTGGAGCGTGGCGCATCCAGTCGCGAAGCATGCGGCTTTAATGCGGACCAAGTTCGCGATGTCGCGAGGGAGGCGGGGTGACGTGCGATGCGCGGATGTTTTAACCGTCGCCCCTGCGAAGGCAGTCGTGATGTCGCTGTTCAGGGCATCAACCCCGGTGTCGATGTCTTTGGTGGTGGAGATTTTTGGCGCTTTGTAAGCGGAGCGCTCCATGAGTAGCTAGACCCGGAACCAGTCTATTCGGGATACGAGCGGTGGAGCTACCTCCGAGCTCGTGTCTAGCTCGAGGATAACTGGGAGATGGTCGGAGGATAGGGCGGACTCTGTCCATACTTTGTAGCCGCAGTTGAGGTACTGTGCCAAAAATATGTCCAGAATGTCCGGGGTGGATCTACGCTGTATGGGGATGTGTGTCGTTTCATCTGGAGCGATGATCGCGAAGTGGAACCGGAACGAAGCTCTCAGGAGAGCTTCGCCATTTTAGTTGGCCGACCTGCAACCCCAAGCATGATGCTTGCTGTTGAGATCGCCAGCCATGATGGTAGGTGGTGTCTCTGCTGTTCTTGAAAACAGCAGAGAGTGTGTGTGGTGTCGCGGATGCGTTACTGCGGACGGTTGTACGCAGCAATGATGTGATATTTTCTGTATTGGCAGTAGAGTTTAACTCCTACCGAATTGATGTTGTCGCATGCACATGCAATCTGGGAGTGTGGAATGTTGCGGTAGATTCGGAAGCCGGCGATGAAAAATCGGTTGCTCGCGATGAAGAAAATTTCGCTGAGGCATAGGATGTCAATCATATGCTCATCGAGGAAGTGCTTGAGATCGGCCGCGTGGAACCGGACGCTGTGCGGTTCCAGGTCGCGATCTTTAATTTGGTCGCGGATGCGCGGCCAAGAGAACTTGGGACACTAAGTCCGTCAGCTTGGGGAGCAGGCTGGCCACGATCTATGTGACCGTGGCTGCGTGAAGGGGCGCTGGCTGCTTGGCCTGGATCGGCCAGTGAGCCTGGGGGAACGCAGCTTGTGGCGAGCTGCGTGGCAGCGGCGGGTAGCTCGCCAAGGGCGGCGGGGCAGAGGCCGACTTCTTCGCCGCTGCAGCTTTGCGACGCATTTTCGGTGACGCGAGGCAACCTCCGGGGCTTGGTCGATCCGCACCAATGGCTAGATTTCGTTCACGCGCGACATTCGGTGAACGTTAGCGAAGGGGATGCCTTGTCTCTGCAGGTCGGTTTTGACCTGGTCGAGGGTCGCGTCACAGCCTACGCCGCGAATGACGTGTGATACCACACGTTCCAACTTATGTTGAAACGTGTGGTATTGTATCTTCATGCAGTCTAGCATGTCGGCTACGGCGCGGTGGTCCTTGATGGACAGAAGTTGGGGACGTACTCCATCCCGGAGGGCGCGGGCTCTACGGAAGTCGATTCCTGCGGCTATTAGGGCGTTGTGGACGCGTTCCTTGACATGACCTTTGATAAGGATGTCTATGGGATGGGGACCATTATCGGGTATGGCGTGCTCTTCCTCGTCAGAAGAGCATGCCGGCGCGTTGGGGGCAGCGGGGGTGGTGGCGTTCGTTTTGGCATGATTTGCACGGGCGGCGGCACGGCGGATCCGCTTGGTCTCGCGATTAGGTGCCTCGAATTCTTCATCGGATCCGGAGGCTGCACGCGAGGGCGGAGGGGGGGGGGTGGCTTCGCTGGAGGTAGCGAGGGTGGCGGGGTCGGTGGTGCGCTGGTTTTTTCTGCGCTTTTTCCTCGCTGGGGCAGAGGCGGGCGAGTGGTCCATCGCTGGAGCAAAGGCGGCCACCGTGGAGTACGCATGGTTTATCACGGCGGAAGAGGAGGGCGTGGGCTGTGCAGCCGGCGCAAGCGATTGCAGCCTATGCTGATGGGAGCGAGAGAGAGCGGTGAGTTTTTCACCCATTGCCAAAGAACACAAAAACAGCAAGTAGCAAAATTTGCGCACGCGAGAAACAACGTCGCAATATACGTGTGCCGGCTCAAAAATTTGTAGATTCAAGATAGCACAGATTATAAAAAAATATCAGTATTTTGAAAGCGATATTTTCCATAAAAACGTGCTTACCGAAACTAAACATGCAGGGTAATCACAAAAATATCAAAGACCATTTGGTTGTAAACTCGACTTGAGCAGTGAATTTCTATTGTAATTATTTGAAAATTTACCTGCAAATAATGTCTGAACAAATTTTATGCTATTAAATGTATCAAACGTATGTTGTGTTTGATATTAATGTCGCAGGAAAACGGCAGAATTCGCAATTCAGTCAAATCCCTTGAGATAGAGACTGACCATGCAGTGATCGGCATTTTGTTACTCACGGATCACTTCAATGTAATTCGCAAAATTCAGCGTTACAGTGAGTCGACCTTTCAGTACTAGGAATTTCTAGAAATGAGAATTGTTTAGAATCCCTCAAAACCTATATAAATTACGTTTTCTTGAAAACTATTGCTTTTCTGTATGGGAAATATATACCCGACAAAATAGATGTTCGCAACGACAAATATTATACGACATATTTAATTGTATGAACGACATATCTTCGCCGACAAATTTAATGCATAATGCGACAAATATAGAATTAAAGCGACAAATATTTAAATGTTACACTCCTGTCCCCGCTACTTTTCAACATCTTCTGCCATGATATCTTACAGTCTGGCTACAGTCGTCACCGCACTTTACGTGGACGACATTGCCCTTTTAAGCTCAAGTAGCTCTTTCACACAGTCGAACCTCTACATCGACGATGCTAGGCGCCTTCATGAAGCTGAAGCCTTTCTTGGCGAACCCTCGCAAGTAGAGGCAATGTTGCCATGTAACCTAAATGAGTGCGCGTTGTGCCGGGCGCCTGGTCCCGGAGCCCGGGCTCCTCATGAGGAGGCGATGTTGCCATGTGAGTTGCGAGGAGGGGATGGTTGCGCCACCTATCGGTTGTGGGTGGGAAGTAGGGCGGGAAGGATCTGCGTGCGCGGTCCAAGGCCTGAGTGGGTGGCGCAGCGGGGCGGCGGCGGCGGCGCGCACTCGCGCGCGCCGGATGAGTGTGCTTGGTCAGGATCGCGCGCGTGCGCGGGCTTATCAATAGAATTATGCGCTGTGAGCGGCGCAACAAGTTCAAGGTTGGGCTGGCTGATGTACTTACGTGAATCAAAGCAGTTGTTCGTGCACTGACCGTGATAGCGATAGTGCGTGGGTGTCTTGCATATGTTTTTATTTCAACAGTTTATACTAGTACAATTACATTAGTAAATTTAACATAATTGATTTCGTTAATAGTGTACATGTTTACAATAAATCATATGAGATTTTCATAACAAATTCATTGATTCATTGATTCTCTATAATGACCCCAAGCTAAACTAGCAATACCATCTGCAAGAAGATGACGCTTGTCTTAAACATTTTTTATGTTGCATTGTTGTGTAGACAATTTGCTTATGAGTTTGAAACAAATGTTGATCAATATATTTGTTATTGCGCTTGAATAGGCAGTCTCCAAAATCGCTGAATTTAATATAATTATTAATAATGCATTTCTTTATGCCTTTCGTCTTTTTGGTGCATGTAAGCTGATCGCTTAGCATATGGCTGTAGCATTTTGATTTGAGGCATATAAATTTCCATTATCCATTCCATTATCTTTCCTCCATACTCATCTTTGAATAAACCCAATTTTGCTTTGTTCTGTTGTGGTATATGATGAATATTGTTAATGGAAAAATTTGATTGATCAAATAGAGATGGATTTCGCAATATGTGATTGTAAATATTGTTTTCATAGCAGTGGATCGTGAGACTATCAGTATCGATATACAGCAGCTTACACATGTTATGCCGATACAATATTTTAATAAAATCATAATAGAAGTTATAAATCAATGTCTTAGATATTTCCAGAATTGAGAACGGTACAAAAAAAGAATCGTTCGATGTGTGCGGCAGATACAATGGAGATTACAACAACAACAACAACAACAACAATAATGATACCGATACAAAAAAGGAATCGTTCGATGTTTGCGCCAGATACGATGAAGATTACATCGGATTATTGCATTCGTTTTACTTGACACGATTGGGCAGCTTCTATGCGGAAAAATTGCCATATCAATCAACATCAACACCAGGAGGAGGAAAGAGAGCATCTCCAAAAGCGATGGCGATGGCTTGATTTTATTACACCGGCGTTGGAGATAAAGTTACATGTTATAAGTGTGGCCTAACATTGTACGATTGGGAAGAATCTGATATTCCAATTATGGAACACCTCAAAAACAATTCAATGTGCCCATACATTAGACGTGCTTTTACATCCTATGTCTTAACATAAACATTGTATAAATAAAATTAGTTGTGTGTACATAGTTGTCATCTGCCTAATGAAGACTTTGTGTTGTCGAAAGGCGTTGCAAGAGCAACTACAAAGCCTTTTAAACTCGACTTCCGGAAATTCGTTGCGGTTATGTATAAAGGCATGAAGACGATTGAAAATGGCCTCAAGTGCCACGATCTAAAATTTAAAAGAATGCAACAATATATGACTTACTGTCACAAATATGCGCCAAACTCATATGTCAAAATAAATTTCCATTAACTGCAAAAATGTCTTATTATAATAAATAAATGGAAGAATTCAAAATCTCATATGATTCATTGTAAACATGTACACTATTAACGAAATCAATTATGTTAAATTTACTAATGTAATTGTACAAGTATAAACTGCTGAAATAAAAACATGCAAAACACCCACGCACTATCGCTATCACGGTCAGCGCACGAACAACTGCTTTGAATCATATAAGTACATCAGCAGTTGTTGGCGGAGTCGCGTGAGGTGAGCGTTTCGGTACGCATCGTGCGCAGTGCTGTTCCCGGTCAACGTTCAACCCGCCCCTTTTGGGGCGCGCGGAAAAGGCTGAAAAGTTGCACAGAGTGCCGCGGTCTTCCTAGCGTTTGAAGGGCGCGTATCGGCCAGGCCATCGCATTTTAATGAGGTTTTGTCTTTCTGTGTGCAACTCGGCAAGGTGCGCCATTTTCGGCGCGCTTCGGCTTGAGCACACGTGTGCAGGCAGCGGCGGCTGCCTGGCGCGCCGGCTGCACCAGCTCTCATGCGTTGCGTGGGCCCTGCGGTTACATTCGGCGACTCGGCGGGCTGAGTCACGGTAGTGGTGCGATGACCCAAGTTGGGGTCGGGACAGGGCCCGGGGGCGCTCATGTTTTCTCGAAACCACCGAGTCTCGGGAGCAAAATGAAGGCGAGAGACCGATGGGCAGCTTTCTAGGGAAATCAGTCGCAGCTAACGAGGAGATGGAGGCCGCTACCATCCCAGAGGGGGACGTGCTACAATTCTTGGTCGAATGTGTGGAGAAATTCATCAAGGGGGCAGAGGCTCTTGGGGCCCTGGTCAAGCGACACGCGCACACTAAGGTGGAGATTAAGGAGGCGGTAAGAGAAATCGGCGAAACGGCAAGAGCTATCAAGGCTATGGCAGCAGTGGACAAGGTGTGTGCGAGCCAACCAGAACTGAGCATGGCGACCGCCAAAGGTCGTAGAGGAGGAGCAATGGAGGTGAAGCCCTCTTGCAAGGACACAGGCACGCAGACCGAGGAGGTAAGTCTTGATTTAGGGTCGGCTGACAGAGGCAGCACCGAGAAGTGCCTGGAGGCGATAAGAAGCCGCTGTAGTGACGGCATGTACAGGCGGACAGAGATGAAAAGCTCAAACCCCTGGGCAGAGGAGGGAAACAACGATATCCTCATGTTCGTCGAGGGGGAGGGCGAGGACTTGGGTAAGCTTCCTAGATATCGCCCCTTCTATGACCGGTACCCCGAACTCAGAAACCTGGAGGGCGAAGCCCATTGGGCAGAAGTCGTCTCCAGGACAAAGAACGGCGAAGTCGAACGAAGGGCCTGGAAACTTCCCCTTACACCGACCGAGGACACTGTAAACTTGCCAAAGTAGATACTGGGCAGGCTAGAGGAGGTCAAGAAGCTTCAGGATACCGAGAATAGGGTGATCGTTCCGCTCTTTAAGCACAACAAGGCCAAACTCATTCGCAAAGCACTGGAACTCGCCTTCTTTGACCGTGACACGCTGTTTCAGATCCATGTTCCAGCCAGAGCTTCGCCGCGGCGGCCGGTTCGGGCGCAGCAAGCGTTGGCAGGACAACTATGCAACCCTCCAAAAAAAGGAGGGAAAGGAAAACGACAGGACTGATAATCCCAACGCAAGGGAAACCCTATGTCGAGGTGCTGAAAGCAGCCAAGACGGCACTTGCAGAACAGGAGGGCCTGGAGATAGTCAGAATGCAGCAGATGCGGAAAGGAGAAATCCTTGTCGTAAGTTCCACTAAAGGAAGTCAGGCAATCGACAAAGCGAAGCGTCAACTTGAGGAGGATATGGGTGCGCAGGTCAGGTATGCGGGACAGTCCCCTAACACGATGGAGGCCGTGATTTCCAACATCGAAGGGATCACCAGAGAGGAGGTTTACACCCAGCTCATCCTAGAAGGCAAGCATTTTGCGCAGCTCCATGCGTTGCGTCCCTCATATGCGGGAATGCGATCCGCGGTGGTACCTCTAGATGCCACCAGGGCGCAGTTTTTGATTCAGAACGGGCTCAGGCTGGGCATCACGACCTGCAGGGTCAAGGAGAGGGTTAAGATGATTCGGTGCCATCGATGCAGGGAGCCCGGGCATACTGCTAGGGTCTGCGCCGGCGCTGATAAAAGTAAGGAGTGTCGCAATTGCGGCCAGGAGGGTCACTTTGCGGCAGTCTGCAACAGACCCCCGTTCTGCACGCTATGCAAGCAAGAGGGTCACCAGGTCGGCGGGCAAGAGTGCGAGAAATTCCACGCCGTGAACAAGAAACTCCTGCGAGAGTTCAGAGGGGTGTCTGGCCCCCGATCTACGACCATTTCTTGTAGTGCAATGCCAGGCTCTTCAGAATCGCTGACTGCGGCTGGAGATGAAGAGGGGGCCCGGAGGGAGATGGCTCGTAGGGAAGGAGGGCATGGCCCAGGCCATCGTGGTCGAGTCCGGGCGGTTTGCTGCTCTAACGGAAGTCGCCACTTAAACGACCCTTTTATTCCCAGCTTTCTTACCTGTTATAGTTTTATTTTCTTCAGTCCTCTTAGTTCATATACCTTATACGGTATTAGTTTTTTAGTTTTTTATTTACTTTATTTATAGTTTGGATTTAGACTTGCTGCCCTTGATTTATCCATCTAACATATCTCACACACCCCGGAATGACACACACAAGCCATAATGTGAGAAGTTTGCAAATTCTGCAAATAAATGCGAACCGGGCTAAGGCATGCATGGACCGTTTGGAGCACGAAATACGAGTGGATGCCGACATCATATTGGGGCAAGAGGGTAACGTCAGGGCTGTGAGCAGGCACCTGTCGGATGATTCCGGCGATGCCTTCTGCATGGTCAATTGCAGGCACAGGAACATGTCTAGGTCTTGCAGACAAGACCTGATGGTTGTCCAGGTTGGGGGAGTCAGCATGATCAGCTACTACTTCTCCCCAAATCGCCCATTAACGGATTTCAACAGGTTCTTGTTGACCTTACAGGAGGAACTGCGGCGATTGGGCCCCCGGGTATTACTTGTGGGCGAATTAAACGCGAAGCACACCATCCTTGGAGGGCGTTCCATTGATGAAAGAGGGAAGAAGTTGGCAGACCTCATACATGCTAATGCACTAGTTATTCTGAACAGCGGGAACACACGGACTTTTGTCGGTGCCAGAGGTACATCGTTCGTAGATCTTTCGGCCTGCAGTGAAGCCCTCTGCAAGGTATTTGATATCGGCTGGTGGGTTGATGAGGACGAGGAGTATTTTAGTGACCACCTGCCGATTCGCATCTCGCTGAGAAGTAGGCGGGTGACTCCATCAGCCCCATGCACGGAGCACAGATGCACAGCCAACGACGCCGAATGGCTAAGTTTGCAGAGAGGCAGATTGCAAGGCCACTCGGACAGGCGCGGATTAGAACAACGGACGAGCTCATGAAGCAAGTTAAGCATCTCTGTGAGACAAGGTTTTCCCTGGACGCAGGTAGAAGAGGCAGGCCGGTGTATTGGTGGAACGCAGAGATCGCTGGCAAACTCCGGGAGTGCAGGACAGCGCGCAGACTCCTAAAGAAGGCAGCCAAACAGGGGCAGTCACAGCCCATAGAGAGGGCCAAGTTGCTCCTTCGGAGCGCGAGGAGAGAGGCCAAGTGGGCGATAAACAGCAGCAAGAAAGCCAAGTGGGTCGAGCTGTGCGAGGACTTGGATCGCGATCCGTGGGGCCTTGCTTACAGGATCGCCACTCGGAGACTCGGCGCTAGCAAGAGCAGGCGGCCAAACGCGCGCGAGACTCAGCTGGCTGTTTCTCGCCTATTTCTTCCGGGGGGTAGCAAACAGAGGCTGGTCATGAGTGGCCCATTTGAGCTCGGTGAATTAGTCACAGAAGATGACGTAGGTGCCGCAACAGCAAACCTAAATGGGAGAAAGGCACCGGGGCCGAACAACATCCCGGCAAACTTTGTAAAGCTGGTGGCCAGGACTCACACAGAGGAGATTGCGGACATTTTCAACGGCTGTCTTCGTGAGGGCCGTTTCCCGGAGGAATGGAAGGTAGCGAGACTGGTCTTGATCCCTAAGCCGGAGAGGCCAGGCGTGGCTAAGGAATATCGCCCAATTAGTTTACTTAACACCATGGGAAAGCTCTTTGAGGTAGTCGTTATTAGGAAGCTGTGTGAGTAACTGGAGGCTAATAAGGTCAACAGCGATAGGCAATTCGGCTTTCGGAAGGGGCGCTCAACGATTGGGGCCATGCGCGAGGTAAGTAAGTTCGTCAACGAGGAGAGGGCCAAAGCTTACAGCAACAAGATCTGCGTGCTGATCACCTTGGATGTGAAAAACGCCTTCAATTCTGCATGCTGGGCGAGGATCATGGAGGCCCTCGATCGTAACGTTTCCCTGTTTGGCGTGCACAACGTTATCAGCAGCTATCTTCAAAACAGGAGGTGACTCACGGAGCATGGGCAGAGCTACCAGCTAACACACGGGGTCCCGCAGGGTTCAATACTTGGACCGACTCTCTGGAATCTGCTCTATGACGAGGTGGTCATAACTGAGGTCCCTCGGGATGTAAAGGTGGTGGCGTACGCTGATGACTTGGCGATTCTTTCGAAGGCAAAGAGCGAACTCTTAGTGAAGCACCGCATAGAGGAGGTCCTGCAGAACATCCAGTATTCTCTGCTCAGGTTGGGGCTGTCACTTGCGCCCGAAAAGACGGAAGCAGTTGTCTTGAACGGCAGTAGGTGCTTCACTCTCAGCATAAAGGTGGCCCCCCTAAGCATCCTGCCGAGCGCTTGCATTAAGTATATGGGCGTTTGGTTCGGGACCAACATGTCTTTTAGACAGCACATCAAGGCAATAAGGACCAAAGCGGATTCTCCTGCTAATAACTACGCAGAATTCTGGCCAGGACGAGCGGGCCAAGGATGAGCAAAAGACGCCTTATCTGTTCGGCGATCATGTCGATGATCTTATATGGATGCAGCATCTGGCATGGGGCCCTGCGGTACGGGGTCAACTCGATGGCTTTGACCAGTGCTACCAGATGGTGCTGCATTTCAGTTACATGCGCCTACAGGACGGCCCCTACCGAGGCACTGCAGGCGATTGGAAAACTACTGCCGATTGCCCTCAGAATTAAAAAGGCACTTAACCGGGATTTTGACGAGATGGTGGAGTGGGGCACACAATGGGACTGTTATAACGGTCGATGCAAGACGTTTATCCGTCTCCTGGAACCGTGGCTACAAGCCGAGTGGACGGGGGGAAACTATCACGCAGGCGTTTACCGGTCATGGCGTCTTCAACTCTTACTTGTGCAGGATTGGAAAGGTGGAGGAGCCAACCTGTTGGTACTGTGATAGTGAGGATGATAACCTACACACGATTATTGACTGCCCGGCGTATGACGATCTGAGACAACCTGCGCCACACATGAGCAGGGGCAACATCAGCGACCTCCTAGTAGCTAGTGAGGAGTCATTCAACACGTGCGCTAATGTGATTGAGTCGATCATGCGAAGAAAGCAACGGGAGGAGCGTCGTAGAGAACTCCACGTAACTTCGGGCGGTCGACCTCTAAGTCAGTCAGGCATGGACAAGCAGATCTGGTTACTCACAAAGAGGGATAGTCAGGGCGGTTTGCAGACTAGTACCCTTTTGGGCCAGGATCCTGCAAGCGGACATCTGGACGCCAAAGAGGAGGGTTTTTAGTGGTAACACCACACTGTTGGGTGTGCCAATGACACCTGGAGCGCCCCCTTGCGAGACCAACACGCACCCCCTTCGCCCGAAGGGATTTTCCCAAACCTCTTAAAAAAAAGTACATCAGCCAGCCCAGCCTTGAACTTGTTGCGCCGCTCACAGCGCATAATTCTATTGATAAGCGCGCGCACGCGATCCTGACCTAGCACACTTATCTGGCGCGCGCGAGTGCGCGGGCCGCCGCCGCCGCCCCGCTGCGCCACACCAAGCGCAGCGGGCGGCCTTGGACCGCGCACGCAGATCCCTCCCGCCCTACTTCCAACCCACAACCGATAGGTGGCGCAACCATCCCCTCCTCGCAACTCACATGGCAACATCGCCTCCTCATGAGGAGCCCGGTGTGGCGACCCTAGCGCCACCTATCGGGAGCGGGGATAGAAGAAGCCGCCAGAGACCGCGGTTTGGAGTAGCGTTTGGAATGAGCAGCAGTTACGCACGAGTCGCGTTGGTTGAGAGACGGGCAGATTGTAGAGAATAAAAACGTGCTAAGAAGGATCTCTGTATTTCTTGTTTTGTGGAGCCCATCTCCACAATTGGTGGCCCCAAATCGAAACACGCAAACAAAAACCGTCGTCCCGACGAAGTATCTTATTGAAATGTCCAAATTTTACGCATTCCCGACTCCAAGCGAGAGCGAGACCGCGTACCAGAAATGGCTAACGAGCAAGGAGACATCGCACATGTTGCCCAACCTGAAGACAATGAGCAGCACATTGACGCACTAACGAATGTCAAGCTGCCGAAATTCTGGCCGAGAAATGTCCACACGTGGCTAGTGCAAGTCGAGGCTCAGTTTAACGTGAATCACATCCAGTCGCAACAACGCAAATTCTTAAAATATTGCTACTATTTAGCATATGGAACATACTCAATGCAGGGATATTGTCACGCTGATCTTCTCGCACTATTTAATATGAGTACCCTAAAAAAGCGTCGACAGCTAGCA
>JAOEHK010008699.1:0-12620 GCA_025447835.1 Labidoglobus nevermanni
ATGCACCAAATCTCTAAATAGGCAAAATATGCATAATTTTCATAGTGCCAAACGCTTTTAATTGGCCTAATTCGTGGCGATCCCAAAGCATTCGGTTGTGCATATCATAGTTTTCAATAGGCAAAAAGCATACAATCCGGTCTCTACTTATCAAGCAGGCTGAATCTGCGGCGTATAGCAATGCAATATCGATCGACTACGCATTGGGTTCTACGCGTACGCCGTGGCGGAAATTTTTAGTGAATAAATCTTTCGTGTTCCTTGAGTAGAAAGCAACGGTTTGTAATCGATACCGGGCAACGCTAGCTCCTTCACTAGTTTCGTTGATCAATCAAGGGTCATCGACTGGTTGATCGATGGCAAAAGAATAGCGCTCCTATACAAGCCAGTCGCAAACAACAGCGAATGTTGTTGATGCTGCATATTAGCATACTCACGAATTCGCCAAATTGCGCTTTGTTATTGTTATGATGTCCAAACATGCGGCAGCAGAAATAATTGATACGCAAAACAATTCATTGCTGAGCATTCATTCCTCTACATCCGCTTGTATTCCTCTGGAACCTCTTCACTCGAGTGCTAAGGATGTGGCGAATGACATCACCGGCAAGCACAATATTTGCTAAAATGCTATCTCCGATGACTCGGATCAGCAGATGTGTTTGGCTTCGTGTTTAATTTGGCGCAGCCGATCCTTTGATGGCTGATGCGATCGTGTTGACAGCCGGGGATTGCCAGCAATGACGACAGACGATAATTAATTATGCGATGCGACTGTTGATTATGATCGGATTCGCTGTCCGCATACGTGGAAACATGAGGCGATTGTTTGCAGCAGCATCAGCACGATAATTTAGCGCGTTTTCAATAATTGCAATGCGCACGATAAAAAATGCAAGTTGCGAAATTGATCCGACCTTGATCAATAACAAACTGGTTCAACGTAATGATCGTGCATTGACGAAATGAACACAGAATACGTATTCGCATCAACAAATATGTTTGCTGACAGCAAAATGTAATGAGGGATCCTGATCAAGATGTTGTGGTACCTAAACGCGGGGAAGAAGTGGTATTTAACTCATTGATATTTATATACAAGTGGATCCAGGACCCAGGAATAGGACCCAGTATTGCTTGGGTTTTAGTTTAATGCGTTTCTTTCCTCTTGAGGAACACCAAAGATTCACTCACTCGAGCTAAAAATCCACAAAATCATGATTTGTAATAGAAAATGAAGATTGTTCGGTTTCCAACCATGAGGTTTTTCGCATATTTGTCATATTCCAATCTGCCCATTTGCTTTCATTCCTGATATGCAATTGCTGCTCGGCAACGGACGGAGACGTTTAAGGCGCATGCGCAGAATGCGGTACACAGGTGATCGATACTGTTGGTTTTTTCGCTATCGCTTTCGAACCATGAGGTTGTCTCCATTTTCCTATGCTTTATCTTTGTTCTAGGATTACGCGCAACATGCTCAATATTTCATGTCGCTAGAATTATTTGTATTTTAGACGTAAATCAAGGACATACAGACGGACAGACAAACATACATTCATTTTTTTATATATAGACGTCACAGTGAAATGATATAAACCGAGATTTTATGATATCCTTAAGGGGTATTATTTAAGGATAGTTAGGTAAATGATAAACAGTGTATATATATATTATATTATATTATATTATATATATATATATATAATGGAGTTTGGGTGCAAAATAACCTGCAACATAACGCATTCATTGGAAGACGGTGAATTGAATAATGAAATAATAAGTGAGGGGTTCGTCGTCACTCTATAGCATATGCTCTTATTCGACCTATATATGAATTGCTAATTAATTCATACACGGTACTAGGAACAAAGGTAGTTATCTCTAATACTTGGATCTGAGAGCTACAACAAGTATTTGCGGTACAATTTCTGAATCAATTTTAATAACTGTCAAGTTCTTCAGCAACTCAGAATGTGCTGAGATATTCTAAAATGTTTGAGTAACCCTAGAAATTTAATAGGATAAATTTAATAATGGATAATATGTACTCATTTATTTTTGAAATATATTTTCTATATGAGTTCAATGGTTAATTCATGCGCAAAACTTCGCTAAGTGTACAAAATTTACGTAGTTTCTCATTTTGCTAAAGCGCTAAGGGATTATACCATTTCACTGGTATAAATTCTACAGCTCACAGGTTAATGGGAGAATTAATGCAAATTAAAAGTTCCTGAAATCAATCTGTATTTGCAAATATTATTAGCTTTAATACTATTTTCTTTCACTGTGTTCAACCAACATTTGCGGTACAATTTCTGAATCAATTTTAATAACTGCCAAGTTCTTCAGCAACTCAGAATGTGCTGAGATATTCTTAAATTTGTGAGTAACCCTAGAAATTTAATAGGATAAAGTTAATAATGGATAATATTTGCTAATTTATTTTTGAAATATATTTTTTATATGAGTTCAATGGTTAATTTATGCGAAAAACTTCGCTAAGTGTACAAAATTTACGTAGTTTCTCATTTTGCTAAAGCGCTAAGAGATTATACCATTTCACTTTTATAAATTCTACAGCTCACAGGTTAATGGGAGAATTAATACAAATTAAAAGTTCCTGAAATCAATCTGTATTTGTAAATATTATTAGCTTTAATACTATTGTCTTTCACTGTGTTCAAACAATATTTGCGGTACAATTTCTGAATCAATTTTAATAACTGCCAAGTTCTTCAGCAACTCATAATGTGCTGAGATATTCTTAAATTTTTGAGTAACCCTAGAAATTTAATAGGATAAAGCTAATAATGGATAATATTTGCTCATTTATTTTTGAAATATATTTTCTATATGAGTTCAATGGTTAATTTATGCGCAAAACTTCGCTAAGTGTACAAAATTTACGTAGTTTCTCATTTTGCTAAAGCGTTAAGAGATTATACCATTTCACTTTTATAAATTCTACAGCTCACAGGTTAATGGGAAAATTAATGCAAATTAAAAGTTCCTAAAATCAATCTGTATTTGCAAATATTATTAGCTTTAATACTATTTTCTTTCACTGTGTTCAAACAACATTTGCGGTACAATTTCAGAATCAATGTTAATAACTGCCAAGTTCTTCAGCAACTCAGAATGTGCTGAGATATTCTTAAATTTTTGAGTAACCCTAGAAATTTAATAGGATAAAGCTAATAATGGATAATATTTGCTCATTTATTTTTGAAATATATTTTCTATATGAGTTCAATGGTTAATTTATGCGCAAAACTTCGCTAAGTGTACAAAATTTACGTAGTTTCTCATTTTGCTAAAGCGTTAAGAGATTATACCATTTCACTTTTATAAATTCTACAGCTCACAGGTTAATGGGAAAATTAATGCAAATTAAAAGTTCCTAAAATCAATCTGTATTTGCAAATATTATTAGCTTTAATACTATTTTCTTTCACTGTGTTCAAACAACATTTGCGGTACAATTTCAGAATCAATGTTAATAACTGCCAAGTTCTTCAGCAACTCAGAATGTGCTGAGATATTCTTAAATTTTTGAGTAACCCTAGAAATTTAATAGGATAAAGTTAATAATGGATAATATTTGCTCATTTATTTTTGAAATATATTTTCTATATGAGTTCAATGGTTAATTCATGCGCAAAACTTCGCTAAGTGTACAAGATTTACCTAGGTTCTCATTTTGCTAAAGCGCTAAGAGATTATACCATTTCACTTTTATAAATTCTACAGCTCACAGGATAATGGGAGAATTAATGCAAATGAGTTCCTGAAATCAATCTGTAGGTTCCATGTCAGAATAATGAGGAAGATAATATATTTTTAAACTATAAGCAAATATGAAGGCGTTATGAAAGTCAATCAGAAGCTGCCGTCTAAAATTGGTGGTGAAACTCAAGCGTGATCGAATTGCTTGATACGGAGTAGCGATTTCCATTGGCATTCAATTAGCGATTCCATCCGAGATGGATGTGAGTTTGGTGTGGTGTGCGGCAGTTCGATTTCGCAGATTGAGTAATCATCGAAGGCAATGCGCAAAATTAAGCAAAATCCGCGCGCGCGCGTCCAGCTTAACTCACATTTCGACAACTTTGCTGCCTGCATTAGACATTGAACTCTCGCTGGCTCCGGCACGTCTCAGTTCGCCGCCGCCAACGAACACTTCCATCATTTCGGAAGTTTGCAACAATTTGCGCACGCAGACCATCTGCCCGGTTCGTGGTCGTCCTCATTGAAAGCGAATCCGCGGCGCGGAATTGTTGACTCACGTGCCTGTGCGGAAAAGCGTCGCGGTTTCCATACCCGTCCACGATCGATTGATAACGCAGTAAGAAACAGAGCACCGAGTATGAAGTGCCAAGTCACGAATGTGGTCAAATATCAGCAACCGGCCCTTCGGCCCTCGCCCGCTGCCAGTCTCATTAGTCGCGAATTTTTGCGCAGTGCCATTATGCAATACTTGGAGATGGACTGGCCGAAGTAAGTGCAGCATCATCATTTATGCAATCAGCGAAGAGCGCAATGCGATAAAATGATCGTGTTCGAAAGTTCGCCTTTTTATCAGCACTGATAAGCGCGATGAGCGCGAGATTGATGTGATTGATCGTGTTTCTGATTCATCACCATATAAATTACTTGATTGATTACTTGCGAATCGGGAAACAGACACAAGAGTGTCGAATGGACATGAATCAGGCGATCCTGTTGCATCAATTCGCTAATCAATGTCGTTATCGCTCAAGCGCACGCGAATAGTTCGCATGTGGCAAATGCGAGCGACGCCAGTTTGTCTATGGCCGCATGCCAATTTCGCGATCGGAATTGTTGTCCCCGCCGGATGACTCATTGTCGCAACAAACACGGATGTGTCGAATCCTCGCAGATTCATTGTGCGATTCGATAGTTCGCTCGCTGCGAATTGATCGATCTGCAGTTACACCGAACGCAAAGCACGTGGCAGCTGGAAAGCGGCCTCTTATCGGTGGAAATTGTTCGAAATTGACATGGTTCGAGAACCGAGGAGTGCAATTCAAAAATAGTATTGCCTGTTGCCATGCGAACATTCTCGCATTATAACTAGCTCGAATGCAGGCGCAAATATTTCAAACTTCGAATTGGATGCCACTTCAAGTGCACTCCGCTCGTAGCTCTAATTTTGTATTATATTATCAATTTCACGGTGAGGCCGTGCAATTATGCGGGAAACAGAAACGCACCGAAAATAATCACCTAAGAATGGCAGTAGATATGTCGCTATAATTGCTATAGGCTATAATTCCAGGTTTCATGAAATCCCTTTGAGATCCCATGAAATGACGAAAGATGCAAGAATGGCACCTTTGCTACCTCAGTTCCCTGAATACAGTTGCTGAATTCATTACATACTTGTATGCCTTTAGCAAACTGATAAAATACGTAAATCTCATTTAGTTTGGGAGTCGCGCGCAAATTAACTTTTGAAGTCCAATAAAGAATAGACTGGAAAAAGCTGAAGTGAAGCCATACGTATACCAATACAGAAATGATTCAGCAAGATTTGCAACTTAACAAGGAATATAAATAAAAGAACGCGGGCTGATCCACCGAAATAGCGAAGCAAAAATGTACAGCCTGGACTGGAACCAATGACCCAAACAGAAAAGAGCAAGCCCAAGGTCAACATGGAGATGCCAGGTGCAACAACACCTAGAAAGGAACGGAATCACCAACTGGCCAGAGAAAGTGTACAACTGGACGAAATAGAGGAAACTTAAAAAGAATATAAATAAAAGAACGCGGGCTGATCCACCTCAATATACAAGATCTAGAGAGCTTCCAAGAATCGGCTAAACCCACACACGGTGTATAGCCATAATATTTGCATTTCTAAGTGTAATCAAACAATCTGAACTTGCTGAAAAACTAGGCAGATATTAATCGGATTTAGAAATTGAAAAACCTAAAACTCTGGTAGAATGTGTTTCTGAAGAACAGTTTAATTTAGCAATTCGAAGATCAAAGTTTTTACCCTCTTTGAATCAATTTCTAATTTTTAAAGTAACTCAGAATGTCCATAAATATTGTTTGGGTAATAATATTTACTCACAAGAGAAGGTGGAAGGACTTCAAATGTGCCCTCGCCAGGAAAACGAGCGCAATACCTGGCCGAGGGCTAGCCCACAACCTGATAAACCTGAGCCGCCCACAGCTCAGGACTATGATAGATCTATACAGAGGTCACTGCTGCCCGAAAAAAGACCTTTACATGATCGGCATTGCAGCCGACTCTCTATGTCGAGGGTGTTTAGAAGAGGATTAGTCGGCGCTCCATATCCTAAGTTTCTGCCCGGCTATAACCAGCGTCAGGATGAAGATCCTAGAAGCTGAGACGTTGAACCCGAGGCAACTGCTGTCCTACCCTCTGAGCAAAATCCTGGAACTTGCTCGCCACTTCATCTGGCTGGAGGAGCAGGACCTATTCTAAGGTAAGAGGCAAAAAGGCCCACTGGTCGGAGAAGACCGGTTGCAGGCAGGCTAAACTGCTCGTTAAACCATCAACGCAAAGAGCTAAAGAGCTCATGCTTCTTTCAAAGGGAGAACTAAGGAAAGTGACAGGCCTACTGACAGGACACTTCCCCTTCAATTATCATTTGCATAATCTGGGGCTGGTGAACTCGTCTACTTGTAGAGCATGTGGTCTGGAGCAGGAGGATGCACCCCACATTCTATGCACCTGTGAGGCGCAAATGCTATGGAAGAGGGAATATTTGACAACCTCTGAAATCTCCTTGGTGCCGCCGAGGGAGCTCCTGTCATTCCTCACGGAAATCTCAGAGAGGTCTCTTGGCTTCTGAACATGGGTCACAGCAATAGGCCTTTTAGGCCGCAGTGCTTAGGGGAATCACTCCCTTCGGCCCAGCCCCCTTTAAAAAAAGGGAGGAGGCACAATGGGTCCGCCGGTGAGGCATACGTGCAGCGTGCTATAGCAGGCCCTCCAGAAAAAAATTACTTATTGACTTCTGCATTGATGATCATATCTATTTTTATTCAATTCAGTGGTTTCTAATCATTTTGCGTCCAAACAACTATCTGTAAATGACTTACATAGTTTATCATTTCCCTAGAGCTATTAAAGTATTTTATTAGATTAATAATTTTATTTGGCGAAATGAGCTAGCAGAGATGTTATTATTACAAATTCCGTCATTTGATTAAATCCCTTATACCATTCTTTAGGGATTATACCATTGCAAAGCAACAATTTGCACGACTGTCGAATGTTAACAACGCTTTTCCTCCGTTTGCCAATTGGTAATGATAAGCAGAAATACTCGCTTTCAGTTATCTATTGTTTTCCGCGTTGATTGATCGAATTGCCAATCAGCAATCTATTTATAGATGCCGGCGATTGGGCTTGATTGAAAGTGCATTTATATTTGTGCGCTCTTGGAGTGCACCCATCTGAATTCATCGACATCCCTCCAATTGCTATAATGGGACATTTTTCATTCTGTTGCAGTGTTTCCAGCTGCACGAGTGCTGTGATTGATGCAAAAATTGAGCAGGCAATGGTAGGTGAAGTGATTGTAAATGCGAAATTATGCGCAAACTAACAAGCGCTAATTTCTAGGACCGCGTCAAGAACCATCTCACCTACATTCTGCAGGAGGAAGTGGAAAGCCTCAAGGGCCACATCGATGTGCTGCTCGACCGCGTCAAGCAGCTGGAAATGGAGAACAATCTGCTGAAGGCGAATCCAGTGGTCAGTCCGCAGACGTCCATAACGGCCGCCATTGAGCTGGACAAGGATATGCAAACGGAGGATATGGAAGTGGCGGCCATTACGGCCAACGCCAATTTCTGCACGGGATTCTAAGCGAACCGTGGCAGCGAAACCGAGCCCGGTTCCACTAACCCTTCGGTCGTGATAAACGCAAATGCGTTCGATACTAATCCAACCTTGCCTGACATGCGGAAATGAAACAATCAGGGAATATGTTTAATTACTTGTAGAGCAAAGGGAAGCTGTTAATGAAGGCTTGCGATCGATTGTTTTGGACGTCAGTGCAAATGCAATCCTACTTCGTTTATATTCCGAAACGCATCTGGAAAGGAATGCATTCGCGCAAAGATTGCGCAAAGATTGTGATTTGAATGATAATACGCAAACTTTATTACAAATGAGAACAAAAGCAGATGCTACATATGTAACGACTGATATCATCTGAGTAGATGACGAGCAGTGAAGCTGTGCAATGCTTTATTTTCAATTTCAGTTCCAACTAGTCTCGCTTAGGACTAGTTGTTAATCATGGCTGTGCTAAATTAACACTAATTAATGACCGACTATTTTATACTACATATTGATTACCTAGTATGAACAAACATGTGTAGACGTACGATTTAGGTTCGAGCCTACTTAGTTAAGACAAGTATCCATAGTAGTAGGGTAATCTTTAGCAAGGTTGAGCAACACGAACGAAAGATTTGTTTCGGCGTTTGCAAAGTTTTGTGTGATTTAAACGTAAGACGACAACTTGTACTTTCTAAGCTTCGTATATTTCGATTGTAGCTCCAATCACCCGTTGAATGTGAACTGTAACAAAACAGCAATTAGTTCTATTTTATCGTGCATATACAATACAATAGATTAGGCATAGCTGTAATGTCTCATTTGCAGTATCGTATATGAATAATCGCAATGAAATAAATTGTATTTTCAAGTGATGATTGGATACTAGTGGAGTACCTAGCATTGCCTGGGTATTGCGGGTATTGGTTGTTCCAGGGAGTGTGACACACGTAGCATTAAGGCCCTAGTATTTGAGCCCATTGAACATCTCTCCTTGTACGGCTTCTAATTGTTTTTTTTTGGATGGGAAGATAGGATTGGGTTATGGGATGGGGAACCGTAGAGGAGCGTACTGCAACCACATCTGCCATTTCAGATATCGTACTGTCCTCTCTCTACTGGCCGCTCTGGCCGCGGTAACGCTCTGCGAGGGATTGGACCCAAGTCACTAAACTCGTGGGTTATCCATGCGCCATCTGCGTTATCGCTAGGCCTCGGCAAGGTACGGTACGTACCGTGTACGTACCCGGTAATTTCTTACCCAATACCCGTATCCGCAAACTTGGGTACGAGTACATCATCGTCTTGGCAGTCACCTACCCGGTACGTACCTGGTATATACCCAATTATATCAATTAAATACCCGATAAATACATTTTAATTGAATTTAATTATTTATTGTTTGTTACCGATTTCTTTGTTAACTCTGTTGCTTACTGCTGTCTTGGGTAAATATGTTCAGTGTTAATATTGTAAAGGCATTACCGCTGTTTTTATTAACAATAAACTTATTATTATTATTAATATATATGATATAATATACTCCACTCTTTTCTAGAACTAAATTTAATATATTAAATTCTAGTAACACATTAATTCAAATTCTATTATCTGTGAATGATACACAATTATTATTTTACAAACCAATAATGTTATTATACTAAAGAAAACCGCTAGTAATCTTGGTGATATCAAAGCTTGACAAGGGATTACAGAATCTAGTAATCTCAATTCGTTTGTTTATTATATTGAACTAGTGGAGTACCCAGCATTACTTGGGTTTTACCGGTATTGCCGTGCCGTTTGTCGTGAAAAGTGTTGGTTTTTTCGCTATAACTTTCGAACCATGAGGTTCCTTGAATTTTCCTTTGCGTTAGTGGTGTACCAGAAGTACACGAAACATGCTCAATATTTCATTTCCATCGAATAGTTTGTATTTTAGGAGTAAATCAATAACACATACACACACATACATTCATTTTTATATATAGATATAAGAACTGGCATAACGAGTCAATCTTCTTCTATTTTCTACGTTCTGTTTAATTTCTCGCCATGATTCACCTGTAACAATCGCGGTATGCCAATCATAAGTACTTCCTTCATCATTCCAACTATAATCAATTAACATATTGATTTGTAAAGACATGAGTAATTTGTAATTAGTTGAGCGAATATTATCGCTGAGGTGTGGAGTATTTAATGGTTGAAAGAGCAACAGTTCGTTGTTTATTGCTAACTAAGTCTTCAGCGAGTGTAGAATGGAAGCGAGTTACGATGTAATCACAATGGTGCATTCGCGAATAGACTGTGACCAGAGCAGTGAAGACGAAAAGGAGACTGAGAGCACACAAATTCCCGCACTCCGAAAGATTAAGTCGTTCTTCTCCGGTCGGAGGGTGAAGAAAAGCAAGTCGCGCGTATTGCCAGAGATCCCGTCTGCTTATTGGGAAGTGGGCGCCGATGACTTTCGCACTGCCATGAGTCTGAATCCCATGATCTCGCGGACTGCGTCACTGCATGACATCAACGCGTCTAATCAAAGGACTGGAGATACGTTCAAGTCCACCGACAACTTGCTGGAGGTTATTGACGTGGCTCCCAAAAGGGAAAAGATGCAATTTGCTTGCGTGAATAGAAAGAAGCAGGCAAAGAAAACATCGCTAAATCTCCAGCCACTGGTAAACTTCGAGTGAAACATTGAGTATCAATGTCGGCAATGATTATTAGGATTTCTATTTCGAAGTTTTCAGCAAGTGCAAAAAGGCGAATTCTTTGTCGTCAATATTTTGGTGCTGGGCAATTCCCAAGTGGGCAAATCATCAATAGTTCGACGATTTGTACATGGCACTTTTCTGCCAGATAAATTGGACGATGCTAACGTGGCGAGATGCAATTATCAAGTGAAAATCGTGAAATTAGAAAACCTAGATTATATTTTGCATATCTACGAGATTGGTGGTGATTGTTCTCTCATTTATCTAGCTCACAATTTCTCAAGGGAGTGCCACGGCATCCTGGGGTGTCGCGCGAATGCCACAGGGGTACCACAGGGGGCCGCGACACTTTTGATTTGATTACATATACTCACTGCGATACGAATCAAGGTGCCATAAAAGAGCAAAATAGAAAAACAATAAGTTGATTGTCGATTGAGGTTTTTGGAGGAAATGATATTGATAAACAGGATGATGTCTTCTCCAAGTAATTTGCACTTAACTCAACATCTTGCACAAGTCAATTCCATAAACCTGAAGATGGCCAGTTAGGCCGAAACCGGTTGGATAAAATAAATCTCAAATTATTTGGTGAAGACATCATCCTGTTTATCAATAGAAAAACGATAGTTTCAAAAAAACATTATAAAACGTAAGTCAAATAGGTTTTAGGGAAGTTTATTCAATTCTCGGTACATATGCGGGCAACATGAGAGTATTTGGGGGACCATAAAAAGCAATCTCACTTCTATATATTCCAGGTGGTGAGATGTCGACTCACTGTAACTCCGAATTTTGAGAATAACAATGATGTGGTCCATGAGTAACAAAATGCCGATCAATGCATTTCTATGACACCATGTCTATCAACATGATGGATAATTTTTTGATAAGAAAATGAATAATTAAGATAACCGTTAGCTTCAAATTCCCGGAAATGCGAAGCTCGAGAAATTTATGGGTATTCCCCAGGGTTGTCTGTTGCGTCCTGTCTTTGAGGGGTGCCGCGAATAGTAGCTTTATGGCTTTGGGTACCACGAGTCAAATAAGTTTGAAAAACACTAATCTAACTGAAGAGATGGAATTTCTTTCAATGTTGTAGTATTCGTATAGAGAGTATCAGTCTCTTCATTCGGACATCATAGATTGACTAATTTCACTATTTCTTTCACTATTACTTCTTCATTTTTGCGGCCATTTTGAATTTCGTCAATTTTGGATAATTCTTTGCCTTTTCCTAGGCTAACTAAACGCCTTTGATTTTAGAACAAATTCCTGATACCGTTTTCAATTCGAAAATCCAATTGATGGGTGCAATTATTGTATTTGACGTCAATGATCCTTGCAGCTTCGCATCGGTAAAACGTTGGAAGAACATGTTAGATTTGGAAAGCAAGGAAAGAGGGCAATTTATGTTTCCCTGTGTCATGTTTGCTAATAAGGTATACGCATCATTCATTATCTCTATTGTTAATATTGGGTATTACGGATATATCATCGCGTGATTTCAGTGCGATTCGGCAAGCACGTCAATTGACAGAAGCGAATTGAAAGAATATTGTGACAATCGTGGAATTGCAGAATGGTTCGACACGTCTGCGAAGAATAATGTTAATCTATCAAACGCATTCATTTTCTTGCTTCAAAATATCATTGAAACACATCGGGTTTCAACGCAACAAAAAGAAGACATTCTCACAATGTTGTAAATGTTTATCTATTTTCATAACAATAGGATGTTAAATCAACGAACGAGAAATAAATACCTATAGAAGATACCAATAATACATAATACATACACAAATAATAATACATACTACTACTACTAATCCATACACAAATTATAAACAGGTAGGCGAAGAATAAATACATACAATAAATAAATAATATCAAATGCAATTATCATTCGAAATCTATATATATAAAAATGAATGTGTGTGTGTGTGCCTGTGTGTGTCTTCGATTTACTCATAAAATACAAAGAATTCGATGGAAATGAAATATTGAGCACGTTCCGTGTACTTCTGGGACACCGCTAACGCAAAGGA
>JAOEHK010008710.1:0-12620 GCA_025447835.1 Labidoglobus nevermanni
CTTCTCCGCCTCCTTCTCTACCGCGTAAGGCTTAGCAGCTAGTATAGCATATAGCCAGAGAACGGCCATTGCATAAGACCGGGGTTTAGTGGGTCGGTCGAGGTTAGCACTGCCTTCAGCTGCCTCTCCGAGCGGCCAGCCCCACACATGGATATCCCATCAGCGGGTTATTACCGTGCATTTGTGCATTTGCCTTCAATCTCTTAAAAAAAAATAGCCGCTATCTCTGCCTGGAAGATTGTGAGCGCTAATCCTAACCCTATCTTCCGGCTCACCCTCTTGCTGGGGTATACTCAGATTCCAGTTCCGCATTGGTTTTTGGCGCTATCTGTGTAATATCACCTTAATATGCACAATTTTCGGCCAAATATTCTCAGAGCAGATTTGACATACAAAAAAATTAACATTGTTAATTTAGCTATTCCCTTTAGGGAAGGTAACCTTATTTTTCTTCTGCTACTCTGTTTAACCCGCGAGGTAAACAAGTTACGTGAATTAAGTTCATATATAGAACTTTCAGTTGTTTACCAGTTTTGATCATGCAAGGCATCAAAAATCATCAGTAGAATATTTTTGGGTGAGCCTTTGGGAGTTTATTCCCCCAAACACTGCGGCCTATTGTACTACAGCCCATATCTAGAATCCAAGAGAGTCGTGTGAGATATCTCTAAGGAAAGAGGAGGCTGTTAGGAATATCCTGCCTCAGGCCTGTTACCTTCCTTAGCTCTCCCTTTGAGACAAGCATTAGCTCTTTGGCTCTTTGCGCAGGGAGCAGGTTAGCGTTAGGAGCAGTTTAGAATGGGGTCCGAGGATGGGGGTAATGGTCGCCGTTCTGGCAAGGCAGTCCGCGTCCACATTCCTTTAATTCCTGCGTGCCCCGATATCCATATAAGGCAAATAATATTTTTGCAGGATAACTGGTCTAGAGCAAGTCTGCAGTTTCAGACAATCCTGGAGTTGAAGCTGTTTGCATTCAGGTTCTCAATGGCCAGAATATTGTTAGTAGGTACAATGTTGGGCAGAAAAAAAAGCATGTACCTAACCATCACATCAGATTAGTTTTTTGTAGTTTTTTTTACATACATTCAAGTAGGATTTCTCTGGAGTGTTTCCGTTCAAAGAACGCAGCAAAATATTTCCAATAAACCTTCCGTGTTCGTAGTTTTATCAACAATAGAAATATATACTTACCTCTTACCGAAAAATAAATCCCTGGGCAACCATTCTCCTCTCGAATTTTCGAAGAATTCTTTATGGGGCAAATTCCTAGTTGATTGCTTGCTCCGCAATCAAAAATTTACTATAGTATAAAGGGAAAAAATATTCAATAATTAGCGAAAATGCAAATACAAATATACGATATACAAAAGCATGTAATCCAAGCTTTAGTCATCGTCATCATCATCATCATCATCATCATCGCATAACAACCTCGATGCATTCAGAGTTGATTTGATGACATTTCAATGATTTCAGATCCGCGATTTGAAAGGGTAACAATAAATGAGGATTACACAATAGAATGAAATACAAAGTATATGCTAAACAACCTTTCGCCAATAGCAGGGACAGTCAACCCTAATGAACTCGCGGGCCTCTTTGAAAATATATCAATACTCCGAGGGACATGTACGGGGAATTCCCGTGGTTCTACCACCGCCGAACTCTAGAATTCCTTGCAGATGTTCTCTTAATAAAAAGCCCTGGCTATCCCTGACGGCGGAGAAGTACGGGGATAACCCGGGTGGTCCTTACCCACTACATAAACGTCGGGTATTCCCCGTCCTTGTTCGTTCCGTTGGCCGCATACGGCCGGCGGGCATTGGGTTAGCCGTCCTGGCCAATAGCATTAATGAAGTAATTGTTATCAGCAAAATGTTTAATTTCATTATTTTACAATAAATCAATTGCGTTTACGTATACATAAATATGACTTGAATCTTGGCGTTCGTAAAGAACGCTAGATTACATTTGCTACAACTAGATCAATCAGTCTTGTTAATGGATACGCATCAATGGAGATTAATACGAAAATATCAACATAGAACTTAACAAAAACATTCATTGGACAATTCAATAGTGTTTTCAACTCATGCCATAAGCCAAATGACATTTTTTCCTCTGTCTTCACTTTTGGAATGCGATTGGTAACCAGGAGCGTTCAACTAATGCAAGTCGAAACAAAAATGCATGTGAAATGCGACAATAAGGCACTTGCTTTCTTTACTCATGCATGATCGCAATTGTATTGCCAGAATGTCATGCATAACATCTCACGATGCCGAAATGGGAAGAATATGAATTATTTGTTAAGGCTGTTTAATTGCACTGGGTATAAATATCGTTAGTATAAGTCATTTCAAATGCAATAGTTCCTATTCGCTCTCATCCATTGCTGTTGACTTAAATTTCGTTTGGTTGGATATCTGCGCCCTTTGACTCGAAGCTCTAATCAATGTCCATCTAAAATGTTTCAAAAGTAGCTTATATTTCCAGGATCTGCGTTGCAATCTTGATAGTTAGCTTCATCGTATTGCATTTCATTAGTTTCCAGCTTATTCTTATGTGGAAGGTTTGTAGTAGTTTATGATTATGTTATTGTCTTCAATGGTATATGAATGTGTTCAAGGCAAGGATCTAGACATTGCTTCCGATGTAGAATTGGTAAAAAATAGTGTGTATAACATTTCCATTTCTTTTCTAAACTGACATTTTGTCGTGAAGAGAAATTGTTGCAATATGTGGCATTTATCCTCTTTGATAATTTGGAGTATAGCTTACAATTTATTAACAAATACTTCAAAACAAGTAATAACATTAACTCTTTGGTGGCAATTTGAAAAATTCTTATTCTATACTTGAGAAGATTGCTTTTCATTTCTTTTCGATTTCTAGCGTCTGTTCGTAAAGCCTCTTTTAAATAGCATTGTTATTGAATCATTAATCTTGTATTTGCAGTTATAAGTCGAAATGAAATCTTGATCTAGTCATTGCAATGATAATTAATTCAAACGTTCTTCTGCTACGTCTATATATTTTGTCTTCAGTTTTCATTTGTCTTCAATGGTATATGAATGTTCAAGGCAAAGATTTAGACATTGTTGCCGATCTATAGTTTTCTAAGCATCCATCTTGTCGTGAAGAATTGGTGATTGTTTTCTAATTTTACTATTATTGCAATATAAGTCATTTATCCCCTTTGATTCCATTCAGTTTAGGTGATTTTGATAATTTGTAGTAAAGCTCAGAAATCTATTAACAATTCCTTCAAGACATGTATTGATGTAATTCCGGAACGAGGTATATTTGAGGAAGCCATTTTGTTCTTTGCTATTTTGTCTTTGGTTTTAATTTCTATGTTACGTTTACTCGAACAAATCTGTTAGCATCTGATAAGAGGGAATTTAGCATTAAATAGGAAAGGTAAGATGAGTGTGAATGAATTGTTGTCAATTGCTGCCATAAAGGGGTCGTGAGTATTTGTTGGTGAAGAAATTCGTGGATGGAAAGGCGCAAATGTGATAGATGTGTAAATTTGACATGTCACAATACCAGTCTCTTGACCCCACATTCCACGCAGAATTTAGCGGATGCGACAGGGTAGCGGTTTCCGCACTCATGGCAGAACTTGGAAAGCTTGCCGGAATGTGTAGTTGGCGGATTGGGAATCGTTGTGTCTACGTTGTCCGGCTTCCTGGGCGCGTTATCCAAAATATTACTTTCTGTTTCCAGACTGAACGATTGCTCCATTGGCGTTAGTTTTGCGATAGTAGAACGTAGTTTAGCCTTGGCGTTTCTGCTTAAACTGAAACACATATCAGTTCTGCTCAGTGGGCTATTGGAATTGCGCAGCTGTTTGTCCTTTACAACTCCAAAATCCTTGTCTAATTTGGAATACTTAAATAAGTAAATAATGACCATTATAACATCCCCCTTGGAGTAAGGTCATGCATTGTGCTCTCCAGATCTGCTTCAGTTTTTACTCTGTGTAACTTCCTGCTTAATTACAAAGATGGTTTCTCAATTGGAATATAAATTCGTCATGAATTCCAGATTGCCCTAGTAAAGGTTGAGGAAAACCGGAGTTATTGGAATTGTGACTGAAGCTATGTTTACCAGGTTGACAATGAAAATAAGGACATAGAGCAGGGTCTCCGTGTTCGCGAAGGATTGGACTATATGGGATAGGGATAGTACCTTATAAAGGAGTATCTTCCTGCTTAATTATAAAGACAGTTTCTCAACTGAGATATGAAGTGGGGGTTAAGGAAAACCGAAGAAATTGGAATTGTGATTGAAGCCATGTTTACCAAGGTGAAAATGACAATAAGGACATAGAGCAGGGTCTCCATATTCGCGGAGGATAGGATTATATGGGATATGGATACCACCTTATAAAGGAGTAACTTCCTGCTTAATTACAAAGATGGTTGCTTAACTGTGATATCAATTCATCATGCATTCGAGATTGCCCTAGTGAGGGTTAAGGAAAACTAAAGACATTGGGATTGTGACTGGGGTCATTTTAGGGAATGTTTAATTAATACAAGAAAGTTAGGTCAAAAGGGCAATGGGTGCTCAACGGCTAGAGGTTGAAACCCTACTGACTCTCTACTCTCAACCGTCCGTCACCTTTTTACCCCGTCGCTTTGGAAACCCCTGTTTACTTTGATCAAGGGTGAGAAATTCTTAAGTCCTCCGGGATAGAAAGTAATCTTTACACAATGTTTACCAGGTTGACAATGACAATAAGGCCATAGAGCAGGCCCTCCATGTTCGCGGCGGATAGGACTATGTAAGATACGGATACTACCTTATAAAGAAGTAACTTCCTGCTTGATTACAAAGACGGTTTCCCAAGTCAGATATCAATTCGTCATGAATTCGAGACTGCTCTAGTGAGGGTTAAGGAAAACCGAAGAAATTGGAATTGTGATTAAAGCCATGTTTACCAAGTTGAAAATGACAATAAGGACATAGAGCAGGGTCTCCGTATTCGCGGGAGATATGATTATATGGTATAAGGATACTACCTTATAAAGGAAGTATATTCCTGCTTAATTATAAAGACAGTTTCTCAACTGAGATATGAATTCGTCATGAATTCGAGACTGCCCTAGTAAGGGTTATGGAAAACTGGATAAATTGGAATTCTGACTCAGACCGTGTTTACCAGGTTGACAATGACAATATGGACATAGAGCAAGATCTCCGTATTCCCGGGGGATATGATTATATAGTATAAGGATACTACCTTATAAAAGGGCGGGAAACATGAAAGAGTATCCAGGGCCAGAAAGCAACTATAAATGCATTCCGGGTAGTCCCCGTTCTGAAATTCTGAATTCGGGCTGCGAATAACGAAATCTCTAGCCGCGAATACAAGGTTCTGGTCGCAAGAAGGAAACCCGCAAATGTGGAGAGCTTGGTACACTCTTACCTGCCGTATGCAGAGTCACCAGCGATTGCGTTTCCTGAGGCCGAGTCGTTGGCCCGCATTTCTGCTTCCCGCTTCTTTTGTTCCTGCTTCTCCTTGAGGTACATTTCCTCGTATCGTTTGTAATCTTCGTACATCTCATCGTCGATGGAGAACAACTCGTCTCCGGCGTGTGACTGCATTGAAAAGTTACACCTGGGCTCGGAAAAGCAAAATGCAATGCAGCCACTTACAGCAATGTTATGGCCATCTTCATGAGCGTTAGCTACTTCTTCTACGTAGAAATATTTGTCAACACTTTGACGCGCCCTGATGTTCTTCGGATTCCTGATGGGATCCGGTATCATCTTCTTCATCAGTTGAGCCCTTTTGCCATCGCTGGGCATGCCGCAATGCGCCGAAGTGCGCATATCGGGAAAACTAGAAATAGACGACGTTGATTTGTGATTGCGTTGATGACTCTGCTGGTGCTCCAGCGGCTCTAAACGCAAGCGAGCGCTATGTGCTAGTGGAAACGGGCGCAGAGCATCTGGTGTGGTGGTTGCATCCGTATCGTAATGCTCTGGTATTGATAGATTATCGAAGTCATTGATCAAGCGTGGATCAATGGACACATCGTCGTAAAGGGATGACGCATTATTGTCGGTTTTTGTACTATAGCTAGCTAACGAAATCGTATCGAAATCCAGCTTGCTCATCAACTCCTCGTTGTTGAAGTTATCGTTGATAAAATTCTCCAACAATTCAAAGTCAATGTCATCGCGCGAATCTTTTATCAACGACTCCTTAACATGTTTCGATGTTGCTTCGATTGGCGCAACATGCTTTTTTACTGCATGTGAATCTTTTTTTGCGTTTGTTACTCTACTGGTCGTCGGTTTGGATGTTTTCGCAAGTTTTGGAGTTGGACTAGTTGCGTGAGCTTTAATATTGTCTCGGGGCTTGCTGTTGTGTTGCGTGAAGTCATCGCATTCAAGTAAATCCATCAACTGTCGTTCGGCACTCAAGAGTGGATTGTAGTTGGGGTTTGATGTACTTGAAGGCGATGGATTCGTTTGCTTTTGCGATTTGTGGTGACTGAAATGAATTGATTGTGTAATTACATACTGCTCATGAACTAAACTCCTACTGGCAACGACATGTAGGAAATTCTGTAAAAAGGACGAAGGCAAAGTAAGGAGCACTAGTTTGCACTACTCATTATGGGTCATTGCGGGCTCAACAAGCACCTAGCTAAAATGGGTCTTTGCGAAGTCCCACTATGCAGGTACTGCTTAGAAGAGGATGAAACTCCTCAGCTCATAGTGGGCGCAACGGAAGGCAACCTAAGGGAAGGAGGCACTGACCCACGCTGAGATGGCTAAACTGACCTGGGATGAGCTCATGCGCTTCTATGAAGACATGAGAAGACTAGGTGATTAATGGTGGGATAGCACAAAAGGACCGAAAGGACCGAGGTGCGGAGAACCGGAGGTAGATCGATCCCGACGTATCAAAAAAAAGGAGCACTAGCGCCAACCTGGGATTGTCGTCGACTGGCTCAGTTCTGGCAATTTTTGGCAGGGTACATATGGTTGACTTGAAATGGGCTGCGCTTTCACATTGTTTGGGTTTGACGAATGTGAGCTTGGGCAACTTGCTCTTCTTGTCGCATGTTTTCGCGCCTGTGGCGGTCCTACCCTTCCTCAGATTCTTTTCGAGGAGGCGCTTGCAGTCTCTAAGCGTTAGCGTTTCCAACTTGGGTTCGTTGAATATCTTGTCCACCAGTTGTCGCACTCGTGGCGACATATTGCCCAAAACAGAGCAGTCCGATTCGCTGTCCGAGTCTGCGATACATTCTTGTATCATTGCCTCACAAGTGCGTCTTTTAGCCATATCTGACTGTATAGGTATTTCAAGATAAGACTCTGTTATTCCAAGTAGGGGCGATTGCACAATCTCAGGTATGCCAGCATCCTCTTCGGTAGGGACCAATTCCTTAGTTGATATTTCGTCCAGGCTTGCTTCAGTTGGCAATTCGATGTGCACATTGAAATCATCGTCCTCAACTTCATTGATTTGTACTGAGCATTCAGTGTCATTGTAGAACCTACCCTTGATTGCATTGATTGTTACCATGCTGCATTCCTCCGACACGAAAATGGGCGAGTTCATAGTCGTATTCCGGAAGAATGTCGCGTCTCTGGTGTCGTCGTCAGACAAGGGAGAGGGTATCGTGCCCTGTTGCAGAAAGCTGCTTTCCGCTGCCGAGCGGTCGGTCTCTAAGACCGTTGACAGATTAGGGGCATAAATGAGCGCGCGTGGTACACAGCTGACCGTCACGGCGGTGAAGGTGTTAAGTTGTTCAACAATGGTTTCTGATCCACGCACAGGGTGAGAGTCCCCGAATACCTGCATATGGGCGATCTCCTGAGGTTCTATATCGGTAAGGCGAACCTTCGGCCGCATACCCGTGGACGCCTCAATAGTGAAACATTCTTCCGGTGAAGTTTCCTGGTTTACAGTATCTCGATTGTGCGCAGAGGGACTCATTTGGGTATCAGTTAATTGCGCGTCGCTAAGACGTGGTAGGTCAGTCTGGACCTCAATATTCTTGGTTTCGCATAGCGGAAGCCATTCAAAGTATGCGTCCTTCTCACCGCTCTGCTCTTCGACTTGCTTCGCGACATCCGCGTGGAAGTCTATGATTGAGTTTTCCATCGACGACACAAACTCTTCGTTACTAGACATTTTGTTGACGTCCGCATTGAAATAAATCAAAGACTGATCGTCCACTTGCGGTACTGGTGAGGCGCGGCTTGCGACAGGAGTGGGTAAACTCGAGACGGTTAGTCCCGCTGTTTTCTCGTTCACATCGATGGTGTTAAGCAAGGGCAAAATGCGCGGGGGTTTGCTGTGGGCGAAGAAAGGAATATGGGAAGGAATATTCGAAGCGGATTCAACGCTGCCATCAACAAGCCGATGAAAAATAAGGAGAACGGAAAGCGATCGAAACACTCAACGTACGTTTCCCATTTTCCTTCCTCCCTACCCTTCATGGTAATAGCAACACTGGAGCCATACTCACCAGCGGATGGGTTGGGTATGCGATGCCGCCGACGAGTTGTGACGAACCCCAGCTGCGCTACCATCCATACTGACTTGCGACACGCTCCTCTGGTCCAGGGCCCCTCCGCGCCTGCCTCTGGCGCTCTGCCCAGCATCGCGGTCAGCGTCGCCCATTCCCCGCGTGTTCATGATATCGGAGGTGGACGCCCGGTTGGCGGTCGACGTCGGCTGGTACTTCTCCTTCACCGTCTTCTTCTTCCTGATCGGTGGCGCGCGATACGTGGTGCGGGCTCGCAATCGCTCCTTGGCCTCTAAGTTGACGCTGCCCAGTCGCATGGGCTTCCGGGCTTTGCTCTCCTTGCACCAGGCCACGTGCCGCTCGTACGACTTTGGCCCGAATAGGCGTTCGCAACTGGGGCACACCTCGCCCGGGTTAACGGAGGTCGTGGACACGCGTGGTTTTATGGGCTCTTCGGACTGGCTTTTCTTAGGAACGTCTTCTGTAAATCAGGTAAAGGGCCCACCATCGGTGGCGCGTAATTGAGCTGCAATAAAACGTACCCCTGGCGACTGAGGATGCTCGCGGTCGGTTGGCTTCTGGTGGTGGCGGTGGTGGGGGCTGCTCTTGATTCTTTTTTAAGTAGCTTTTCTGATGGAACATTTCCTGGGCGGTGCCACCAACCCGCTGTTGCAGCGAATTGAAGATATTGCGCTTCTTTGCGGCGGTTTTCTCGCAAATCTTAACATGTTTCTCTAGGATGCCGGGCAAGAATGTGCGAGCACATATCTTGCAAGGCAGCAGATCTGCCTCCGTATGCTCTATCTCTGTGAAATAGCGAGAGCACATGCTTTACAATCGCTTACATATCGCACCCACCATCTTCGTGCTCGCACGCCAAAATGCTCAATTCTATTACAGGTGAACTCAATGGCGGAGGCGCTTTAATCGCCGGACTTTGTTTACGACCAGCAATTGCACATAAATTAGCAAGTCAAGGCTAACAAGCCGAGTTCTGTTACCTATATGTGTCGGATTCAATTGCAAGTGATGTCAAAATTGGAAACACACGCGGTGTGCTCGCCGGTTGCAAAGTGGGTACCTCTTGCAATGCCAATTGTTATCCAATAATGCAACGGAATTGTTTCTATTCTGGGTAAATGGTAAATTACTATGTATTTCAGTCTGTTTCGGGGCACGTTGGAGCAACAAAAAATTCCTAAACTGACATTTGCTTATTACTGTAGTCACGTGCGAACGCCATTATTAGCCTAGTCATTTCAAATACTGGTTACAATACCAATCAAGAAATTAGCATATTTGTAGGCTTTCAGATCTGATGCTGACGATGGCATCTTCAAATGCCTCCGAATTGTGCATTTTTCTGATAGTCCTAGATCAGACCCCTAGAGCTCGATTTTGACTTGTAGGGGGTCTACGACAACGAAACAAGAAATTGAGGGTCTACATAAGAGTAAAGCCAATGACAGTTCATGGGTGGATCCTGCCAAATCCCATACTTGTAGACAGTACTGGGTCAGAAGCACGGGGAATGCCCTGGGTTCCATCACTGGAAGATGGGTATTCCCCGGGCTTGTCCGCTACCACTGTCTACGAGTACGCATCGAATAAGATATTATGGGGCCTATGAAAATCAACAATATCGGCAAGGGGTCTACGGAGCAAAAAAGTTTGGGATACACTGTCCTAGATGCTAAATAAGAAAAGAATAGATAAGAATTCTAAAAGTAATTGTAAACGCCAAAAATTCTTAGATTTGATATGTTTCTTTAGAGTGTATCAATAAATAATAAATACCTTGACTTTATTTCATTTGAGATTCTACAAATATCGACAGGGTTCCAGCAAATAAGGATCAGAAAGGTTAGTTGTGTACATCAAATTGCTTTCCATTTCTCCGAAAGCTTTGCATATACTACAAACTTATTTCATAAACTGCCTGTTATTTGATGAACGAAATAAGTACATACAAATATATATTGAAATTTGTAGTCTGAAAAAGTATTGAAATATTGGAGTTATTGGCGTGGTATACCTATTCCTATGGATATATGGATCTCAAAGGAATTATGACCAATAAGCAACAGTAAGCTGCTACAACAAGCTCGGTGATCGGGATCTAAAGTGAAATTGGACAAACGAAGCAGAAACATAAATGAAAAAGGTTCTGATAGTTGCGCGTGGTCCAGTCTGACCGGTTTTTTATTACTGCAGCGGTTTGTGCTGTAATAGGCCACTACCTATTATCCTATTGTCCAAAAATTGCTAACTTCTAAGCACCCGATCGTTAGCCGAGAGGTAACACAGATGGCGCACGGTTTGCCTACGAGTCTAGTGACTTGGGTTCAGGACAGTACCACATCTGAAATAGCAGATGGGTTCCAGTACGCTCCCCATACCATCCCAATGACCCAATCCTATCTTCCCTTCTAAAACCTAAGAGGCCGTACAAGAAGGATGTACAATGGGGCCGAATAGTAGAGCCTAAGTTAAAGGGACCACATTTGCTTAGAGGCAAAGCGAGACAAACCACATTTTCTTGAAGGAACAGAGCGTTACAGTGCCATAAATTACTTATTGGGGTACGAATTATCAGAAGATCACCTGGAGGTCCTCCGACGGATAGATTGCTTCCACCTGAAGCGGGACAAAATCGGGACATCGGGAGGTGTGGGTATTTTAGCCTAAGTGCTGCGTGTGGCATAAGCCCACCAGCAAACTAACCAACATCTAAGCACTAATTCTAACCCCTGTAGTGGGGGGGAACCCCCGTAGTGGGGGAGCCAGAACACCACTACGGTAATCTCTGCCTGTCGTAAGAGGCGACTAGAAGAGAACCCGGCTGGGCAATGGTGCCTGGACATCATCCCTTTAATTACTTAGCACTTGTGTAATTTGGGAATAGTGGACTCGTCCACTTGCAGAGCATGTGGGGAGTAGCCAGAAACGGCCCATCATATCCTATGCTCATGCAATGCGCTTTGATACATACGCGCATATGGAAGAAGGGCAGCTTGACGCCCTCGGAGATAATCGCAATGCCTCCAAGGGAACTATTGAATTTCCTTCAGGAAATTCAAAAGGAGCCACTTGGATTTTAAGTCAGAGGGTCACAGTACAATAGGCCATTTAGGCCGCAGTGCTCAGGGCGAATGGTGCTCGTAGACCCCCAAATATAATAATAAATAATAAGCACTAATTCTGATCATCGGCGACAGAACTTGCGATTGATGTCATGGTCGACTGGGAAGAGAGATACCAAGAGAGAGTAAAAACACAAAACAGCATAAATTAAATGAGCAAAAGTGTATTCGCTATACTTACAGATTATTTCGCTAATTTTTAGAATGTCACAGATTCACGTTCGAAAAACATTGTTCCTAGTCTATGAATTTTGCATTTCGCTGAAGCAAATATTAATATGAAGTAGAAAAGGCGAAATCTTCCAACCTACACGAGGTATGTTTCCAAGATTTTTCCCCAGAAGAGATTTTTATATCGCAATTGACATGCCTCATGAACCCAAGTGGGCGTACGAGCCTTTGTGTCCAAATGTGTTATCAGATTGTTATGTACTATATTTCACATACCAGCAATGTTCGCTTGAAAATCGTTTTGTACTTTACACTGTTTTCGTTGACACCCAATTGAATATTAAAGTTCACCAGCAATTCTTAGGTGTTGACTGGGTCTATAATTCTGACATGTTATTGTGAACTCAATTGACATAAACTTAGTTCACCTGTTTCCATCATTTCCTTGGCAACTCCCTATTTCTAAGTATACCACATATTCGCAGCTACCCTACGGCACACTTTGAACTTACGGGGAAATCCGTTACGCATGTGGTCTGTTATATCAAATGTGAGGCGAAACAAGGGAATACACGTCAAATGTATTGCATACCCGCCGCTGAAACGGAGCTCAGGATTTTCCCTTGTTTATGCGTTGCAACCCTTTTTCGTTTGTTTCTAATCATTTTACTTTTTTCGTTTCTATGGGCGCCAATAATCGGGACAATATTTATAAGCGGGACTGTCTAGACCAGGGCTCCCCAACCTTTTAGCGAGGAAGAGCCAATTGGCCATTAAAAGAGCCAGCCAGGAGCTGAAAAGA
>JAOEHK010008732.1:0-12598 GCA_025447835.1 Labidoglobus nevermanni
TTTTTTCTTGTCATTTTAATCTGCTGCAGAGATTGCGAAGTTAAACAATTAGCTTCAGTGTTATGATAGCGGGGTGGGCGGAAGTTGTCAAGTAGTTTTTTGTTTTACGGCTGGGGCACTGCCGAAAGTTTGTTGTGTAAGAAGTATAATGTGTAAATAATGGTTGCAATCTCTATAATTTCATCTTATAATGGATATAGAAGTTTAAATATTTTGATCTATAATTTTACTATAGTATTTAGTGTGGAAATACTTAGGAGGTATATATGGCAGAGTCAATCTGGGCTAAAATAGGTGGAGCAGTTAAAAAAGGGGGGGAAGTTGTAGGCAATGTGCTTTTTCTTGTGCCTAAAGCACTTTTTTACCCTATAAGGAAGCCATTTGCTTCAGTGGATGAAATGAAACATGATGCCAAAGTTTCGTTAAAGGAAGCTGTTGGCATAGGTATACCTGAAGAAGAAAAGGAGTATGATCCACCTATACAGACTACGCAAGCTAGTGAAAATCTCGGTGTAAAAATCACAGAACAAGGAAAAGGAAAAGTAACTTTTTTAGCGTCAAGAACTCTGACAGGAGATATACCCTATTTAACTCCAGAACAATTAGGTAAAATAAAGCAAAACCTACCAAATGTAACTATTTTTAGGGAAGCAAACAAAATTGTAATTGAAGTTGATGTTGAGAAAATTATCGAAGGTATTAAAAACAAATCTGAACACAAAGGAAAGAGCCCAAAGGAGATAAAACAGCTTGTCATTGGAGCAATTTATGGTGAGGTTGATCGCAATTTCAAAAGTCTGGCAGAAATTACTGGCGGAGAATTTAAAATTCACACAGACCGGAAATTGCTGCATGGTATTGCGGAAAAATTGTATCGAGGATATGATAACCAGAGCAAACCGACGGAAACTGTAGTGCCTGGAGAAGAAAAATCATCAGGGCAGCCATCAGAAGCTTCAGTATCTCAAAAGCCATCAAATACTATGCGGCCCTCGGAGTTTAACATGACTAATCCTAACCAGTTTCCCTTTGGTAAAGAAACTATATCTCCTACAAAAATGCAATCACTAGAAAACCAAGTGAGAGAATGGGGAAGTACTTTTTCGAATCTTGAAGATGTCTCTGGTGAAGCAATAAAAGCAATAAAACCACTATCCACGCCTGATAAAGAAAAAGAAGGGAAAAGTCGCTCTTAAAACATGAACAACAAAGATTATGATAGCAATAACATCTTTGCTCAAATATTAAGGGGTGAATTGCCTTGTGAGAAGGTTTATGAAGATGAGGGTGTGTTGGCGTTTTACGATAAGTATCCTGATGCACCAGTTCACATTTTAGTTGTACCAAAAAGTCAATATATCTCATATGATGATTTTATTCTAAAGGCTTCTGCAGAGGAAATAGTAAGCTTCTTTAAAGCTGTAAGAGAGATAACATACAAATATAATTTAGAAAAAACAGGATATAGATTAGTCACTAACTACGGTGAAAATGGAGAACAAGTCGTACCACATTTTCATGTGCATATTTTAAGTGGTAAAAGATTAGGAAAGCATGTAAGTTTATAGTGTTGCTTTCTACGTATTCTGTTAAATGAGCGAATATTTAACCATAGTAATTTTTATTTGCATATCAGTGATAGTATCTCTTGCCCTAGGTGTACTACCTATGTTTCTTGCAGTAAGCAAGCCAGATAGTGAAAAGCTTTCTACATATGAGTGTGGCTTTAATCCTTTATCAAGAGCAAGAAAAAATTTTGACATTAAATTTTATTTGGTTTCAATATTATTCATAATATTTGACTTAGAAATTGCCTTTCTTTTTCCTTGGGCTGTTTCTTTATCTGAAATAAGTTATTGCGGATTTTGGTCAATGATGATATTTCTTGCAATACTCACTATAGGCTTTATTTATGAGTGGTGTAAAGGTGCATTAGAATGGGAATAAGTTTATCTAATGACGACTGGGGCCGTTATAAAAAAGAAGGATTTCTTGTTACTAAATTTGGCAGTTTGATAGATTATATAATGAACTGGGCAAGATCTGGTTCATTGTGGCCGATGACATTTGGTCTTGCATGTTGTGCAGTGGAGATGATGCACACTGCATCCAGTCGTTATGATCTTGATAGATATGGTATAATGTTTCGCGCAAGTCCAAGACAAGCAGATGTTATGATTGTTGCTGGTACATTAACCAACAAAATGGCAGCAGCATTGCGTAAGGTTTATGACCAAATGGCAGATCCAAAATACGTCGTTTCCATGGGCAGTTGTGCAAATGGTGGCGGTTATTATCATTACTCTTATTCAGTGGTCCGTGGCTGTGATAGAATTGTACCAGTTGATGTATATGTACCTGGGTGCCCACCAACCGCTGAGGCGTTGCTATATGGAATGCTGTGTCTACAAAATAAAATAAAACGAACTCAGAATATACAGCATGAATAAAACTGGAAAACATATACAAAAAAAGACTAAATGTGAATGTACTCAGCAGGATGATGGTACTATTGTAATATATTCAGCTTTAGACGATATTGAAAATCACTTACTCTTTTTACGTGATGATGAAAAATGCAGGTTTGAATTATTAGTTGATATTTTCGGAGTTGACTATCCAAACAGAGAGAAGCGTTTTGAACTAATATACAACGTGCTCAGCATTGTGCATAATATCAGGTTACATGTAAAGCTTCAGTTAGAAGAAAGTGACGTACCTCCAAGCTCATCTAAGATATTTAGCACAGCTTCGTGGTTTGAGCGCGAAGTGTTTGATATGTATGGAATAGAATTCTCCGGTCATCCTGATTTGCGTAGGATTCTAACGGATTATGGATTCAAAGGTCATCCAATGTTAAAAGATTTTCCTCTCACTGGTTACGAGGAAGTAAGATACGATATAGAGGCAAAAAAGGTTGTATATAATCCTATAGATTTACCGCAAGATTTTCGTATGTTTGACAGCCTATCCCCTTGGGAAGGTGAGCCCACAAAACAAAGGAGTAGGAAATGACAGTACAAAGAAAAAAAATATCTTTGATCGGCGCAGGAAATATCGGTGGGACTCTTGCCCATATGATTGCGCTCAGAGAGCTTGGCAACATTATTTTACTTGATATCAGTGATGGAATACCGCAAGGTAAGGCTCTCGACATTGCAGAATCATCCCCTATTGATGGGTTTAATGTTAGCATCACCGGCACAAATAGGTATGAAGATATAAAAAACTCCGATGCAATTATAATAACTGCTGGCATTGCGAGAAAACCTGGAATGAGCAGGGACGATCTTCTTCAGACTAACGCTAAAGTAATGAAAGAGGTTGGTGAAAATATCAAAAAATATTCTCCAAATGCGTTTGTAATAGTGGTTACCAACCCCTTGGATGCCATGGTTTCAGTAGTGCATAAGTTTTCGAATCTTCCGACTAATATGGTTGTTGGCATGGCAGGAGTGCTTGATTCTGCCCGTTTCCGTTATTTTCTTGCAAGTGAATTAAATATCTCAGTTGAAGATATATCTGCTTTTGTACTTGGAGGACATGGTGACACTATGGTACCGCTTATCAATTGTGCTTCAGTTGCTGGCATTCCACTTACCCAAATCGTTGATATGGGTCTCATCACACAGGAAAAAGTTGATGAAATAATCAAGCGTACTCGCAATGGTGGAAAAGAAATAGTTGATCTACTTAAGTCTGGGTCCGCGTATTACGCCCCTGCATCTTCAGTCATATGCATGTTAGAATCATATTTGAAAGACAAAAGACGTATATTACCATGCGCAGCTCACCTCAATGGTGAATACGGTGTGAAAGATTTGTTTATTGGTGTTCCTGTAATTATTGGAAAAAATGGAGTTGAAAAAATCCTAGAGGTTAAAATGGATGATAGTGAACAAGAAATGTTTACTAAATCTGTGAATGCAGTAAAAGAGCTAGTGAATTCTTTAGATTCGTAAGTAAATCAATAGTTTTATAGGATTTCTTTAGGCTTAAGTTTCGTAAATAACCTAAAAAAGTTGCTTGTGGTTATCTCTGCTGTTTTATCGGGTGATTCATTCCATAACTCTGCTAGACAACTTACAGTATATTTTATCATTGCTGGTTCGTTCCTTTTTCCTCTATGAGGCTCAGGTGATAGATACGGGGCATCAGTTTCAACTAAAACACGCTCGCGTGGTATGTCTTGTGCAATTTCTCTGAGTAGATTAGCATTTTTAAAAGTAATAATTCCAGAAAATGAAATATATAATCCTAAATCTACAGATTGGTAAGCAAGCTCTTTAGAGGAAGCAAAGCAATGCATTACTCCACTGAAAGCACCAATTTTCATTTCTGACTTTAACATATTAATCATCTCACCATCAGCATTTCTAGTGTGAATAACTAAAGGTAACCCCGTTATTCTTGCTGCTTCTATGTGTAATGCAAAGCTTTTTTTCTGATTGCTTTTGTTATCAGATTTATAAAAATCTAACCCAGTTTCACCGATACTAATTACCTTTTGATTCTTGGTAAATCTAACTAATTCATCGACATGTATAAATTCACCATTTTCTACAGTAGCATCAAGTGGATGTATACCAACAGAAGAGTAAACTTGGCCATAGAATGAAGAAATTTTTAACAGTTTAGGAACATCATCAATACTTACGCATATGTTATGTAAAATCCTTACACCATTCTGCTCTGCCCTTGAAATTATTTTCGGTATTTCATCATCGGAAAAATAAATCAAATGGCAATGGGAATCTATTATCATGAGCGTGCAGCAAATATCACTCAATAATAGAGGTTTTTATTTGAGAAGAAAACTCTTCTATCACTGTTTTATAAACTTCCTTTTTAAATGGTATAGCACTGGCTATCAAATCATCTACACTTTGCCAACACCACTCTTTGAACTCTGGATGATCAGTATAGTTAATATTAATGTCCTTATCCTCTCCATAAAACTTCATTAAAAACCACCTTTGCTTTTGGCCAAAATATCTCCCATTCCAGCAAGTTGGTACAACTTCTTCAGGCAAGTTGTAGTATATCCAACCCTTATTTTTAGCTACAATCTCTGCTTTATCAGTGCCAACTTCTTCTAGCAATTCACGTAATGCTGCCTGCTCCAGCTCTTCACCATCATCAACACCACCTTGTGGCATTTGCCAGTAAAAGCTACTGTCAAAGCGTTTTCCAACAAAAACGCGTCCTTGTTTATTTAACAGCATTATGCCAACGCAAGGACGATACTTATCTTTCTGTTCAATCACGAGTACGTTCTGTTAAATTATTTACGGAAGTTTCAACTAATCTTTCTCCATTTTTCATCTTTTTAACAATTCTCTCTGCAACTTCCTTTGCACTCAAGCTTGAATTGTCAATTTCAAATGAGCCTTCGGGTACAAATAGCCTTTTGCCTTTAATTTTTTTCATAGCAAAATCTGAATCAGTAATTTTATTTTCCTGATGCCTTTCTTCTGATTGAACACGCTTTACTAATTCTTCACTATTGCAATGCAATACTACAGGAAGAATTTCTACACCCATTTTTTTACTTAAATTTACCACTGATTTGTGTAACTTTTGGTCGTAGGGGTCACCATCTAACAATTCATTTGTGAATATGTAATGCTTCGATTTTACATGATGTTCCCCTAGCATTGCTAACATATTTTCTCTAACTGCAAAAATTTTTTCCCATAGGTCATCCGTAACTTCAGAGTTTCTTAGTTCAACAACTTCAAAGATAATGCTATTAAACAGGTTATTACTTACTATTACCGCATCAATGATCTTACATAGTTCTTTTGCAGTAGTAAGTTTGCCGCTACCTGGAAAGCCGATTAAGTAAATGAGAGTCCTGCTCATAATAAGTATACTATTAGAAATCTATGTTATACATAAAAGGATATGCATTGTATACACCGAAAGCATACACAATTTGGCTTTAGTAACATTAAAAATAGTTCATGTTTAGAAATTTCGAGTATATAATATAAATAAGTTATATAATTTAAGATGATGACAGGTGTATCCAGCGATACAGAATCAATAAAAAGCACAATCGTAAGTATCATAGATCAAAATAAAGGTCACGATATAGTCACTTTTGATGTACAGAATAAAACCGTTATTGCAAAATATATGATTATTGCATCTGGCGATTCGAGTCGTCATGTGAAAGCACTGGCTGAGCACGTAATAAAAAGTCTCAAGCAACATGATAAAATAGATATAGAAGGTATGACTGAAGGCAATTGGTTGGTTTTGAGTTTTCAAGGTATAATGGTTCACATATTCAGGCCAGAAGTAAGGGAGTATTACAAAATAGAAGAGCTGTGGAATTAACTTCCTTCCATTTGTAAGATTTATAGATTAAAATTACTTCAATTGACAGAGGTAACCTATGAAACACAAATCTGAATTTTTAGATTTCATCCAAGAAAGAGGGTATCTGTATCAATGTACAAACATTGAAGGGTTAGACCAATTATTACTGCAAAATCATTACATAGTCGCATATATTGGGTTTGATTGCACAGCACCAAGTTTGCATGTTGGTCATCTAATTCAGATTATGATGCTGCGTCACCTACAAAAATTTGGTTATAAGCCGATGATCTTACTTGGAGGTGGCACAACTAAGATTGGGGATCCATCTTTTAAAGATAAAGCAAGAAGCATCTTGCCCATAGAGAACATCAAGCAAAATACATCTGGTATAAAGAGGATATTGGAGAAAATGGTATCTTTTGATGATGGAAAGACTGGCGCAGTGATAGTAAATAACGCAGACTGGTTAGATAATATAAAATACATAGATTTTTTGCGTGATATAGGGGCGCATTTTTCTGTAAATCGCATGCTGAGTTTTGACAGTGTAAAAATCAGGCTCGATAGAGAACAAAACCTAAGTTTTCTGGAGTTTAACTATATGCTATTGCAGGCTTATGATTTTGTTGAATTGAATAAAAAGTATGACTGTCGTCTGCAGATTGGAGGGTCAGATCAGTGGGGAAATATAGTAAACGGAATTGAGCTTGGCAAAAAGCTAAACTTACCTGAGTTGTTTGGCCTAACTGCCCCTCTTTTATTGAATGCTCAAGGAATAAAGATGGGCAAAACTGAAAGTGGAGCAGTATGGCTTGATAGTAATATGTTGAAGCCTTACGATTACTGGCAATATTTTCGTAATGTTGATGATCAGGATGTTGGACGTTTTTTAAGATTGCTTACTGATGTGCCAATTGATGAGATCAAAAAGCTAGAGTCTTTAAAGGATCAAGAAATAAACGAAGCAAAAAAAGTTTTGGCAACAGAGGTAACAAAAATATGTCATGGTGATAGAGAAGCAAAACTTGCACAATCTGCTGCAGTCTCTGCTTTTGAAAATGAAGACAGCTCGCTACTTCCTAATTACACTATAACAAAAGAACAAGTTGCAAATGGCATATCCTTAGTAGACTTACTGCACGATATAGGCTTTGAACCTTCAAAAGGTGCGGCAAAGCGTTTAATACAGGGCAATGGATGTAAAGTTAATGATAATGCTATAAATGACGTCAACTACATAATAAATTCTGAAAGCTTTAAAGGTCAGCCATTCATAAAACTATCTGCAGGAAGGAAACGCCATATTAAGATTGTGGTTAGTTAGGTTTTGAAGTAAGAAAATAAATTTCATACAGATGAGAAATTATGTATAAAACAACCGAAAAGATAGTAGAAAGTGAAATACTATTATATACAACTCCAAATGGAGATGTACGGATTGACGTTTTATATCAGGGTGAGAGTATTTGGCTCACACAGAAAAAAATGGCAGAGTTATTTGATGTTAATACCAGAACGATTAGTGAGCATTTACAAAATATATTTACCAGTCAAGAGTTAGATAAAGACTCAGTTATCCGGATTTTCCGGAATACTGCTTCTGATGGCAAAAGGTATCCTACACAATTTTACAACTTAAATGTAATTTTAGCTGTTGGTTATAGAGTAAATTCTCAGAAAGCAACTGCATTTAGAGTATGGGCTACAAAAATTCTGAAGGAATTCATCATTAAAGGGTTTGCATTGGATAGCGAACGACTGAAGAACGGTGATAAATTTGGTAAAGATTACTTCAATGAGTTGCTTGAAAAGATTAGAGAAATACGGGCTTCAGAGCGTAGATTCTATCAAAAAATTACAGATATTTATGCTGAATGCTCTGCCGATTATGATCCAACTTCAGAAGTAACAAAACAGTTTTACTCAAAAGTGCAAAATAAATTGCATTGGGCAATCCACGGGTTAACTGCAGCAGAGTTGATACATTCCAGAGTTAGTCATAAAAAACCATTCATGGGCCTTACTACATGGAAAAATGCTCCCAGTGGCAAGATCTTAAAGAGTGATGTAAATATTGCGAAAAATTATTTAACTGAAGCAGAATTAAGTGAGTTAAATCATATTGTTTCAATGTATCTAGACTATGCCGAGCTCCAAGTGAAAAGACAGCGTTTAATGCGAATGCAAGATTGGGTTGTCAAGTTAGATGCATTTTTGTTATTTAATGATTATAGATTACTCAAAGATGCTGGCAGAATTAGCGCTGAAGTTGCTAAGGTTCTTGCTGAAGAAGAGTTTACAAAATACCGGATTATTCAAGATCGATTGCACAAGTCTGACTTCGACAAACTGATTGAAGCAAGCAAAAACAAAACTGATAACGAAAAGAAAGGGCCAGATGCGTAGCACTATAAAATAGTCCGCAGGGCCACATAAAAGTTATGGTGAGTTAATAAATTTTTATGGAAGAAAAGGTATGTTAGAAGATTGAGGGCTTTAAAGGAAGCAAAAATGAGACTGTATCACAAAGATATTACAGTTCTTATCAAAGAACCCTACCTCTCCAGAGGAAGGGACTATTTCGATAAAGGGAAAGTGCAGGTTATATCTGTTAACGAATCTCAATGCAAATCAAAAGTGGCTGGGTCACGTGTATATCGTGTAACACTAGAGTACGACGGTCCATTCCTTAGTGGAGAGTGTTCCTGCCCTGCATTTGAGAATTATGGTCCGTGCAAGCATATGGCTGCAACAGGTTTTGCTTTGATCAATCTCGATAGGGAGAAATACAGATCATCTGTGTGCTCTGGACGCGTTGATAAACAAGCTCACCTTGAAAATTTTCTACTTCAAAAGACAAACCAAGAGCTTATTTCAATAATTGTTCGCTTAAATAACCAATATCCAGTGGTTTATGAAGAGCTAGAGGATAAAGAATATGAGCAATTCATTCAAAGTGAACTTTCAAAATCCGAGAACTATAGCTAACATCCTATCATCCAGTTCATATAGTTCGGATTCCAGCGCTTAGTGCTGGAATCCGAACTTTAATAAACCTCAGCTATCCTATAGGTATTAGCGCCAATTCGGTATGTAAATCTCTAATGAGAGCTTCGGCACATCCTCTTTGAATGATTATACTAATTTTAATTTCAGATGCTGTGATAGCGAGTACTTCTACCCTTTTTTCGTTCAAGACCTTGAGTGTGCGGTGTATCACAGACATAACACCAATACCAATTATTGAAACTTTAGCTACATCGTTGTTGATAACATAATTTTCCTTTCCACTTAGTAGCTCTTTCACCAAATCAATATCAAATTCAGAGATTACAAGACTCGATCCATGTATCATATCAATTTTAATGTTTGCACCTGCCATATCCTTTAAAATATGCAAGGTACTTGGAAGGTCAGTAAAAGTCACAAAAGCTTTATTAGTGCTACAAGTGATTCCAGTAATTATATACCTCTCCAGTACACCTTTTTCGTGTAGTACTGTAGTACCTTCCACTTCTTTAAAAGCGGATAGCACTTGTACTTTAATGTTATGTTTCATTGCAAGCTGTACTGAACGATTATGCAGTATTTTAGCACCAGATGACGACATCTCCAACATTTCATTATAAGAGATAAATTTGAGCTTGCGTGCTTTTGGAACAATTTTCGGATCAGCCGTATATACTCCATCAATATCAGTAAAAATCTCGCAAATCTTGACGTTAAAAGCTACCGCGAGGGCAACTGCTGATATGTCAGAGCCTCCTCTGCCAAAAGTAGTGATTCTATCACCATGTATACCCTGAAAACCAGCAATAATTGCAACGGTATAACCTTCAGCAAAAGATCTTTTCAAACGATCGATCTTTAGTGTTTTTATTTTAGACTCGGAATAGAGATCGTCAGTTATGATTGGTAACTGCCAGGCAAGCCACGATTTAGCATTGACTCCAATAGATTGGAGAGTTATTGCTAGCAGGCCACAAGAAATCTGCTCTCCTGCCGAAAGTATAACATCATATTCTGATAGTTCTTGTCTGCAACTTAAATTTGAGATTTGTCTAGCTTGAAAAGCCATTTGATCAGTAAATCCTGCAATAGCAGAGACGACAACAACTACATTACAGCCTTTCTCAACATCTTTTTTTATCAAATTTGCAACTCGGTTTAAGTCAGTTAGTGAAGTCCCACCAAATTTTTTTACGATTATATTGTCCATAGTTACAATATAACTTTCCTCTAGAGAAAAATATAGTACTAGTTGGTATAAGTTTAAAATGCCCAACCTCTTGTATAACCTAAGCTAAAGATATAGCACTCACGATGGTCGTATGATTTAGCTATAACTACAAACATATAGATTTTTTGCCTCATTGTTGTTATAACTAATGTCTTGCTAAAAATTGAATATTAATGAATGAACTAAGAAAGTTAAGCATTACAGAGATGCGTGATGGGCTCAAACGAAAAGATTTTTCCGCGGTCGAACTTGTAGAGGTGCACATCAATGCAGTTGAAAATGAGAAATTAAATGCATTTGTAACAAGAACTCCAGAAATAGCAATAAAAGCCGCTAAAACCGCAGATGAATATTTTTCAAAACAAAAAGATGATATAACTCCACCGCTCATGGGTATACCAGTTGGTGTTAAAGATCTATTCTGCACGAAAGGAATAAAAACGACAGCATGCTCAAAAATGCTGGAAAATTTTGTTCCGACTTATGAATCTACAGTATCTGACTTGCTTCTAAAAAGTGGGGCAGTCATGCTCGGTAAGCTTAACATGGATGAATTTGCCATGGGCTCTGCAAATACAAATAGCTATTTTGGTTCCGTCGAAAATGTGTGGACTAGAAAAAGTGACAGAGAAAAAGTTGTACCTGGTGGATCATCCGGTGGATCTGCAGCATCGGTTGCTGGATTTTTATGCGCTGGAGCACTCGGAAGTGACACCGGTGGATCTGTACGCCAACCAGCAGCTTACTGTGGAGTAGTTGGAACAAAGCCAACTTATGGGAGGTGCTCGCGTTTTGGCATGATCGCATTTGCAAGTTCTCTGGACCAAGCAGGAGTCATTACTCGTTCCGTCTCTGATTCAGCATTAATGCTGGAAACAATTTGTGGTTATGATAACAAAGATTCAACATCGAGCGAAAAACCAGTGCCTAAATTTTCTAATCTTATAAATGGTGATATCAAGGGTAAGCGCATTGGCATACCAAAAGAATATAGAATGGATGGGATTTCAGAAGAAATCGTTCATCATTGGGAAAAAGTTTCTTCCAATTTAAAAGAAAATGGTGCTGAAGTTGTTGATATTGCTTTGCCGCACACTAAATATGCGATACCAGTATATTATTTAATTTGTTCTGCTGAAACTTCATCCAATCTTGCTCGTTATGATGGTGTGCGCTATGGGTTTAGGGCTGATGCCGATACCCTCGAGGAAATGTATTCACTAACAAGAGCAGAGGGTTTTGGAAAAGAAGTAAAAAGAAGAATCTTAATTGGTGCTTACGCACTTTCTTCAGGTCACTACAATGAATATTATGAAAAAGCACAATGCATTAGAGCACTAATCAGAAATGATTTTATAAAAGCATTTGAAAAAATAGATTACATACTCGTTCCTTCTGCTCCAACAGAAGCTTTTGGCTTGAATGAAAAGCCAGATCCGCTAATTATGTGTATCAATGATGTCTTTACCGTACCAGCAAGTTTAGCTGGTCTACCTGCTATCTCTGTTCCTGTTGGACTTTCCAATGAAGGTTTACCACTTGCTCTACAAGTAATTGGAAACTACTATGATGAAGCTGGAATATTGAATGTAGCAAATGTGATAGAGCAAAATTGTGGCAGAATAATTGAACTGCATAGCTAGTTTTGACATGAGATTACCAAACAAGCAACTGTACGGAATTGTGGTTCGAGAGCACCGGAGGGTGTTATCGCAATGCCCCTATCCAGCACTCCCTCTTGTCATCCAAGTAGCTGACAACTGGAATGGCTGTTGCATAGGCCCCCGCGGACCTATGTAAATTAAGTAGTTAAAGGATCGAGCAGTAGGACGACAACGCCCGATGTTGTTCAGCGTTTGGGTTATCAAGGTGTGCATTTTCCCTTACAACTTTTGCAAATGTCTGCAACTCTAGTTTTGGAACGTGCCTCTCTTTAATATCTTTAAAATCTACAAATTCAATAAGAGATTTTTCTATATCCACAAGCTCTATTACAATGTCACCTTTATGCACTTTAAAAAAGTTTTC
>JAOEHK010008743.1:2247-12592 GCA_025447835.1 Labidoglobus nevermanni
ATGTTAGAACACAATATAACAACAGCTGGATGACTCACGAGTGGCGAACCGAGCCGAACCGAGTCGAAGCTGTCAACTGGGGCTGGGCAACCATTTTGTAAGCAATATCTGCGTAGAAACACAAATTTTCGATGAAATGGTCTTGTTTTGCTTAGTAATGGCATTCTAAGTGCTAATATGTTAGCTTCAGATCGATATTTGATGTTAGAACACAATATAACAACAGCTGGATGACTCACGAGTGGCGAACCGAGCCGAACCGAGTCGAAGCTGTCAACTGGGGCTGGGCAACCATTTTGTAAGCAATATCTGCGTAGAAACACAAATTTTCGATGAAATGGTCTTGTTTTGCTTAGTGATGGCATTCTAAGTGCTAATATGTTAGATTTAGATCGATATTTGATGTTAGGACACAATATAATAACAGCTGGATGACTGAATGTGTGGCAAACTGAGCCAAACTGAGCCGTTGCTGTCAAGCAAGGCTGGGCAACCGTTTCTAAGCAAAATATGATTAGAAATTCATCAATTTTCGATGAAATGTTAACGTTTTGCTTACAAATGGCAAATGTGTGTTGTAAATGTGTTAGATTTGGATCAGTATTTGATGTTAGAACCTAACGTAGAGTGAAGCTGTCAACTAGGGCTAAGCAACCATTTCTAACAAAATCTGTGTAGAAATACACAAATGTTCGATGAAATGAACTCGTTTTGTTTAGTAATATTATTCTAAGTACTAATATGTTAGATTTGTATCGATATTTGATGTTAGAACACAATATCACAACAGCTGGATGACTGACGTGTGGCAAACTGAGCCAAACTGAGCCGTTGCTGTCAAGCAGGGCTGGGCAACCATTTCCAACCAAAATATTACTAGAAATACACGAATTTGCGATGAAATGTTTTTTTTGTTGGGCAACGCCATTCGAAGTGCTAATATGTTAGATTTGAGTCGATTTTTGATGTTAGAACACACTGTAACAACACCTGGATGACTCACGAGTGGCGAACCGAGCCGAACCGAGTCGAAGCTGGCAACCAGGGCTGGGCAACGGTTTCTAAACAAAATCTGCGTAGAAATACACAAATTTTGGCTGAAATGTTCTCCAGCCGGCACGACTGGTATTCCCGTGCATAATTTAAGGCCGCCACCGCCCCGACGAGATCTCATCTCGTGCGAGCGAACGTGCCACGCAATCTAATCGGATGCGAGGCACAAACAACACAGCGAATCAAAAACGCCGAGCGTCTAGTCTCCGACTTGGCATCTGAAGGAAAGGCTGAAGAGGATGCGCGGGCCAATTACCATTATTGGCAAATTTCGTGGAAATTCGATGCGAATGCATACAATTAAGCCCACACTTGCTCCAGGACGCTTTCTGCTGGCCATGAGTTGCAAAATCCGCCAAATCCCTGATACCTCTTCTCATTGTTGAGGCGCTACTGTAATTTAATCCCCAGCAATCGTATTCGACAGTTTCTGGCTGCATACTGCTGTCCAGATTAGAATCAGCAATGAGAAAGACAAAAAAATGGATTCCACACTACTGGTCTAAGTACCTGAGGCATAAAACCTCATTTATATCAAATCGACACCTCAGAATATGATGAAGGGTCGTCGTTTTCCTATTGACAGTCAGCGACTTGATTCTGTAATTGATTCTGATTCGAGTTGAGGTGTCAATTTGAGACAAATAATGTTTCATACACCTTTTTCCAACATCTTCGATCATACTATCGAAATTCATCACTTTCTGTGGCATTTTCAAGGAACTCTACTGCTTCTGCGCCTACAGTTTTATAGAAATGGATCTAATCAAGCTAGACTTATTATAGTAGTGATAGAATGCGTCAGATCCCTGAAATCTCTCATTATTGAGGTACCACGAGGTACCCTACGATTGGTCAGAGTAGAACAGACCCAGAGTGGAGTACATGAATGGGAGAAGGTGGTGACGAAAGCCGGCGTTTATAAAAACGGTCGAGGTCGCCATCAGCGGCTAGCCGAAGAGATGTGGGATCAAGGGAAGCGCGCCGCAGACAAAAATGGCAAAAAGCGAGGCGATGCGCAAAACGAGCTGAACAACAACAGCAGTAATGATGATGATGATGATGATGGCTGTCAATCATGGCCGCCGGCGGTAGTCGCAGCCTGAAAGAATGGATTCGCGCGCCGGAAACGCATGCGCCGACCCGGATGATAAGCGCGCCGCAATTCGCGGCGGACAAACACCCGATCGCTTTGATTGCGCCATGCTGTAATTGCGCAATCGGCGGCGGCGGCGGGCGCGTGATAGCGGCTCGCACGCGATCACGCGCAACCGGCATCCGCTCGCCGCCAGCGCCGCCGCCGTCTGACTGGTGATTACGCGATTATCGGCGCGACCCGGCCGTGACGCACGCACGCTGCGACGGCACGTGTGACCGCCATCGAGTCGTCGCACGCCGCATTAATGCCAAGTCAACGCATCCAATGCGCCCGATTGCGGATTCAGAGCGCCGCGTGACGTTGCCAGGCGCGCGGCGCGTGCGTGCCACCTACTTACTGCTGCCTGCTGCCTGCGCCGATTGCGCTAAGTAGCCGGCGACGCGCGAGACGCGATCGCGGCAAATCGGTCGCCTGTCTGCCTGCCGCATCCCCACTCCCGCCGAGCGCCACGTAAAAGAGCGCACATCGAAGTGGTGCGCCGACTCGCGCTGCATCACTCGGACGAGTCGCACACCGCTCGCGCCTGACGCCTTCTCACATCGCGCCAAATTCAAAAGTGCTGGGATTACATCTGGGAATCAGCATGGTGACGGAAAGCGGCACTACGGCCAGCGAGACCGGACTGAAGAAGGCGTCCGATAATCGACGGGTAGGTACAGTAACATTTGTTACATTTGTTAAGCTTCCGGTTGGCGCGTCGGTAACGCAGAGAGCGTTAATTGATTAGGTGTCTTATTGTTCCGCAGAGCAACAAGCCGATTATGGAGAAGCGGCGAAGGGCGCGCATCAACAACTGCCTCAATCAGCTCAAGACGCTCATTCTGGACGCAATGAAGAAGGACGTAAGTGCGCAATCGCAGATTGCGGGAGATGTGTGCTTCAACGCGTCGCTTTGCGGTTTGCAGCCAGCGCGACACTCCAAACTGGAGAAAGCCGACATCCTCGAGATGACCGTGAAGCACTTGCAGAGCATGCGCACGGCGGCGGGCGGCGGCGGAGTGGGGGCGCCGGAGGCCGCGTCGCCGCTGGCAGGTAAATTCCGCGCCGGATTCACGGAGTGCGCCAGCGAGGTGGGCCGCTATCCCGGCCTGGAGGCGCCCGTCAAGCGGCGCCTACTGCAGCACCTCGCCAACTGCCTCAACCAGCAGGCGATCGTGAGCGCTGCGCCAGCGCCGACTGCGGCGCCATCTATCGGCGACGCGGACAAGTCCGACGCCATACAGCAGCAGAATCACTATCCGAATGGGGCGAATGTGATTCTGACGCCGCACGGAATGCCGCTGGTGCCCACGCGACTCGCCAACGGCGATCTCGCCCTTGTCCTGCCGCATAACCCGGCTGCCAACGTCCCACTCCTCGTGCCCATGATGCCCACGCGCACCTCGTCCACGGCGTCGGCGGCGTCCACTTCCTCTGCCGCCTCGTCGCAGTACGCCTCAGCGGGGTCCACCCCGGAGCCGATGGACGTGACGGCGTATAGCTCGCCGGTCCAGAAACCCCTCGCATTGGTGATGCGCAAGGCGATTGACGATGAAGCGGGGGAAGAGGAGGAGGACGATGATGACGGGGAGGAGGACGATGAGAAGCCTTGGCGGCCATGGTGATTCTGGGCGCCATCTTGAGGGCTGCAGTCGACGACTTTTTGTGATATCTCTGTGTGCATAGTCGCATCTTGGATCTTGGACGATCTGTTCTAGTTGCGCTTAGTATTGTTAGCATTGGCGGCCATGTGCTGGCTTGTTAGCACTTGTACATATTTGATAGGGTAGAAGAAGAGATGGTGATGAGATGAAGCAGCATCAATCACGGGCGTCTTCCGAATGATGAAGTCATGTGTAATAGTGCCTTTCTGAGTAGATTTTGTGCATTACGAATTCCAGTCATGCACAGGAATTCAATGATTAAAGCGTTTTATTTGTCAACTGCAAGTAGGGTCGCAATTGCGATATCCTAGTAACCTAACCCATTACGAGTCTGATTAATAAACAAACATGCGAGTTGTTCTGTTTCGCAGCTAGAATCTGGAATGGTCGCTATTGGCGCCATCTTGCCACTTTCCTGATATTTTTTTTCCTAGTAATCTGAGTTTATTCTAGAACTAGTGGAGTACCCAGCATTGCTTGGGTTTAACAACTATTTGCACATCTTCCCGTCCGTCTGTTCTGCCCGTCCACCTGTTAGCAATCGATTGGCACGACTTCTTCGGATCCGAGTCGTCGCCGTTCTTCTGGCCAATGTAGCTAATCCACGTTTCCGCGCCTACCACTATTTGACTGAGGAATGTTCGCATATGCATACCACGTACCTGGCGATTTCGTGAGGTCTTGCCCTTATTGGTAAAGATCTTAAACAAAGTCGTCCGCGACACCTCCAGAAACTGTGTGGAGAGCTCGTTCATCGTCAGCCCATGGTCCTCATGAAGCTACGTCTGCACGCGTCCAGTTAGATCGTCTGTGACCACACCCGGACGGCTTGGGCATATAGCCAAGGCTCTTAATTAATGGGAATTTAATTAACTTCTAGCTTGACATTAGTTGAAAAGGTTATGTTTGAATTCACAACATGCCCACACACACACATGCATACATACATTTTTATATATTGAGATGTCCTGATTCAATCTTTGTTTTAACAATTTCTCATTCATCTACATTCCTAAGCATCATCTGGAAGGATTATGGTCAATTGCTGGTTGTTCAAAGGTTGTACAGACTTAGAACATTCCGATATGATTGTACCCAACCCTAAGCCAACGGAGAAACCTCCATTCTCGATAATTAATTAAAAGTAGCAAAGGCATTGCATTCAGAGACGAATTGAAAGTCTACACGTTTAGGTACTTTCTCGACTCTTACTTTCCTTCATTTGCCAACATCGAAGTTCAAGAAATCTTGGCAATTATTTGTGGTAAAGATTACTTTTGCAAAACTAGCTGCAAGGAACTTTTTCACATCAATTCGTGTGATTTTCCAGTACAATTCAATGCCAGAAAGTGACCCCCCATCAGATCTACGCCATCACTATCGATTCAATACCCTGAATCACTGTATCCCATTTCTAATTCAAGCCCGGGCTAAAGCAACGGGCAAAAGTTTAATTTTCAAAAAGATGGTGGAATTTAGCGTTTGGGCTGGTGTTGGTTAACGGTAGTAACTAGTAACTAAGTACGAGTGGATAGCAATCGGTATATTGAAAAAAACGTAAAAGGTACAACTCTGCTCTGAGACTCTATAACTCGGTTTAACTCACAGTAGTGCAACTCTCAGACTGACTTTTGGGGCGACTCTCTCTCGAACGCGGTGTTGCCAATGTTCTCGATTGTAATTGTTGTAAGCTATCTAATTATCATCCTGAGGGACTAGTCGCAGCAAGAATTGATAGAGTACCTAAATATTGAGCTTTTTAACGTGTCCAAGACGATTGTAGATTATTGATTTCGATACTTGTAGCTTCTTATCAATATCACGTACAGTATCATGACAATCCAAATCTCCAGAACGAAACTTATCAAACCAATTTCAACACTGGTGTTCTTTTAAGGCTATCTTATATATACTTTTCGATAACCTAAGCAGTTTTTGTAGGCTTCATGTTAAAACTAACGCTACATTTACGATAATTAACAAACACTCGTGTAATTTGTTTTGAAGAAAACATACCCTATCATTACCGGAAGATGTTGTGAGTTCCAAACAAACAGAGAAACTGTGAAATGATGAAAAGAATTACCGAGTGGCCATTGGAGGGAGAAGAAACCCGTCTAATTAATACGAATAATGGACCACATTGTCGAAAGAAATGATAACGATCGAAAGTAGCGGAGCAAGTCGTCAGATGCATAACGCGAAGATTTCGTGTGTAAATTCAATTAGGCAAGCAGACAACTTAATCGCTGCAAAATGAAGACATTTGCAAGCTGCGCGTCGACTTTATACGCATCCATCATGAGCGCCATTGCGAAGAGCAACAAAACAGCTCCGAAAAGCCGAAGACAGTCATTCCAATATCTTCATCAGCGCATGTCTTCATTGCCAGCTAATCAATGCATTCCAGCGCGCCCCTTGTTTGTCATTCCCATGGGGTTGAGCCGGCCAATTGTTGATTTACGCGTTTGTAATGTTTTTTCCTCAAACACACGCGTCCAGATAAGTCAATTTGCGATTAGTCGCATGGACGACCTTGGAAATGGTGAATGAGGAGTAAACAGAGTTTTCAATCACGTTATCTTGCTGGTTGCAGTCCCTATTGACAAATGGCGGCCTTTTTATTAAATTTCTTCCATGTGAAACCTCCATCTGCATCCATTTTACTAATTTCTGACAATCGTTCATCCAATGTCTTGTAATTATCCAAGATAATGGATTACAGAGTGATATTGCAGTCGAATCGCGAAAATTAAAGGTGTAAGTAATCTGGGAATCTCTTTCGAATTTAATTATCAATTACCAATGTAGTGGAGCCCATAACAGTTGTGTTTGGCGGCAATTTCAAAAAGGCCGACAGTTAACGAACACATGTGAACATTGTTATTGAGCCATCTGCATAGCGAAGCCATAAAAGTGAATTCATCAAGTAAAAGGTCGTGCCAACAATGTTCTTTAATCAATGTTCTCTCGCGTCTTCGGAATAAACGCGATGTAACAAGAGCAAGTAAACCATGAGCACTGAAGGCAAGGCAGGCAGAGCAGCGAGCCCGGAGACGTTTACAAATTGCATCAATTAAATGATTAGTCTGCAGCAGCATCTAACCGAGCCGCGCTGAAGATTTGAAGTGAGCATGTGGCTGCGCCACCCAGGAAGGCACCTCTTGGCTCGTCTGCTTTCGTGGCCTTCGCCAACTCCCTGTCTTCGCCTAGTCGAGCCACGTCGCTGGCGCACGCTGCCTCACTTCCGGTTTCCACCATTACGTGGCGACTGCGGCCCGACTGCCGGTTGCTGCTCGATCTTCATCATCAGCGACGCGCAAAATAAGCGGCCGATTAGAATACCAGGCGGGCGAGCGCGATTGCACGCCGAAAGCCTTCGTCTTCGTCTTCTTTGGTCACGGGTGGTCCGCACGCCATCGATCCGGCCCATTTCGGCTCCGACGTGTCCCGTCCTGCCGGCCTGTTTACCGAAACGCTCACAATCAGCGCCCCAATCGCCGTCTTGCCGTGCACCTTTCTAATTGAGCCCTTGGCGCACACTTCCTTTGGCCTGCCACACGAAACGCTACCCAAATTGCCAACTAATGAAAACATTAATGCCATTTGCACACAAGTGCAGTTCTTATATGAAATAGGGAAAGAATTGCAGAACAACATAGAAATATGTAGTTATAAGGTTCGTGAATAGTCGCCTGTTGTCTCTCCGCCTGTGTGTTCTCTTTGTACGTCTAAAATACAAATAATTCGAGAGAAATTAAATATTGGGTATATTTCGTGTACTTCTAGGATAGTCACTACGAATAGAAAATGTAGAAAAACCTCATGGTTTGAAAGATGGAGCGAAAAATTTTCCATAAGAACCAGAATTCCATTTGACCGTTTAGAATTAATAGATTGTCCTGTTTAGGGGTATATGATTGTTTCTTTTTGCTAGTTACCACAATATTTAGTTCTATAGTGTCGTGTCTTTCTTTACATTCTCTTTGGCTGTAGCTTTTTTCCTCTCTGCGAGTCTTAAGCTTGTTGTTTCTACTATTGATATGGATCTGAAGTTAGTTTCTAACTCGTATTTCCTTGCCCAAATTGCCAACTAATGAAAACAAAGCTATTTGCCCACAAGTGCTCAATAAGTCCACCAAGGACTCTGCTTATGTCTTTACGTAACGTAACGTAATATAGTTACGTTCATAATCATAAGGGACAGAATGGACAAAGTTCATATATGGAATAGGGAAAGAATGACAAAATAACATAGACATATCAAGAAGGCAGCAGGAGACGATACTGCAAACCGATTGCTAACAGATGTGCTCTACGTAGGTTTCGGGATCGGGAATGGTGGCAGAAATGAGTGAGAATTCAAACATAACCTCTTTTCGACTGATGTCAAGCAAGAAGTTAATAAAATTCCCATTAATTAATAGCCTTGGCTATATTCCCAAGCTGTCCGGGTGTAGTCACCTACGATCTAACTGGACGCATGCAGACGAAGCTTCATGAGGACCATGGGATGACGATGAACGAGCTCTCCGCACAGTTTCCGGAGGTATCGCAGACGACTTTGTTTAAGATCTTTACCAATAAGCGCAAGACCTCACGAAATCGCCAGGAACGTAGTATGCATATGCGAAGCATTCCTAAGCCAAATGGTGGTGGGCGCGGAAACGTGGATTAGCTAAATTGGCCAGCAGAACGGCGATGACAGTGACGGCTAGGATCCGAAGAAGTCGAAGAAATCGTCGGCAATCGATTGCTAACAGGTGGACGAGCAGAGTGCTATTGTAATATGCCTTAGACACTGTTTATCTGTGATTATGTCGCATTTTCCGGCATTTAGAGATGTCTCTTAATAGGCAGCCATTGGGCAAGATTATCACGTTTCCGTTGAATCGCCGTCGACGGCGCAACTTTCGAATCGCGGCGTCTTCGCTTTCGATTACGTTTTTAGACAATAATTGTGATGTTTCGTACGTAGGTGCCAGCGCGTGCAATCCCATCGCGCGTGTGGTCCAGCCGGCGGAGCCGCGAAGGCGTCAGCATCTTGGGCGCGCGCGTCTGCAAGAAAGCGACGCGCGCGCCGCGCCAAGAACGAGCCGAGCGTGCCAGAAGAAGTCGGCCAAATGCGAAACTGAACTCGTCGCCGACGATTCAGCTGCCCAATTGTCCCCATTTCTCCTTCGGCGTTCCTTCTCGGCCCTCATTCGCGCCCACCCGCACGCCAACGCACGTGGCAAGATGGGCACACGTCCGGCCGCATTGGATGATGCCGGGTGGCGGCGAACGTGCCGCCGACAATCGTTTAGCGCATCGATGATGACCACAAAGCGAACGCCGTGAACGTGACCGGCACTGATTGCCCACATCCACATCGCCGGGGTGACTGCTACTCCGCTCTCTTCCGGTGGTAGGGCAACTGAAACCGAAACGAATCTTCGTTCGATGGAGTCTCCAGCTTCCAAGAAGAGCGAACGCTCCACGACCCACGCATTAGCCGTAAACATCCGGGGTGGGCATGTTTGGAGTGCGCTGAAACAAGGCGAGCATGCTGGATCCGGAGTGCAAACACATTTGCCTCGCTTTCAGCATATGGCTGACGAATGTGCGGCCTTTACTCAATCCTTTGTTGCGCCAATATTGGGGTTGAATTCGCTGCTCTGTACTGCGACGTGACTCGACACGTTTAAGGGTATCCCGCAACTGCATTCCGATTGTGCTGATGGACAACTAGGGTAATGCAATGCATATGGGGACGTGCCCAAATGGATCCCAACGTGAATTTGCATTTCTAATCGGCGTGCAACCGTCGTGAAGATATCGCCACGTCACGCTGTAGATCGATCCGCAACCGATTCGCAACGGATCAGAGACTATTCTAGCCTTTAGCGCAGGTGCACTCCTCGCAACCCGTTCGCCAGCAGCATTTCACCCTTGAACGAAACGGCCTGAATGGATAATGAAATGCAAAATGTGCAAAAACGCAATTCGCAATAGCAGGCGGTGATTGCATGAATGCAGCGAATTGATGTCAGGATATCAATCGATCGAGACGTCAAGGGATGCAGGAGGACATGAACGAAGAGCAAGGGTTTTATACGATGATATGCGAGGTCATTCATATTGTGACTTGATAATAGGAATGCAGCTAATCTTATAGCTACAGGAAGAGAAAATACAATTGGATCAGCTCCTAACCTCACCCAGGATACTATTTGAAAGAGACCCTCTTTGTCTTGCCTAATATTTAGACTTATAATCTAACTGTTGTAAATTACACGCAGGATACACAGGGTTATCGAACACAACTGAAAAACCAGACACGATACTCTTTAATCTATATATATAAAAATGAATGTATGTCTGTCCGTGTGTCCTTGTGTCTGGCTGTGTGTATATATGGAATCTCGCCCTATAATACACATAATTCGATCGAAGTGAAATATTGGGTATGTTCCGTGTACTCCTGGGACAATGTGGAAAGAAAGGCAAT
>JAOEHK010008754.1:0-12583 GCA_025447835.1 Labidoglobus nevermanni
ACAAAATTAAATGTACTACTCAATGACCAACTGGATGTTAATCACTCCCCACTGGTAAATTTGCGCCTCTATCAACAGACTTAAACCGCCCAAATTGTAAACATTTTCAACACTAGATATATAAAGCTTGCACCAAAAGTTTTCGCTCAGAATCATCTGCCAGATGAAGGTACTGTGTACCGAAACGCGTCACAGTGACGAATAAAAATTTTTAACTCCCAAAAACAAAAACGAAGTTTTATTGTGATTAAAGTGATTTGAATTTCGCAAACGCCATCTACAGATCATTCACGTACTAGATTAGACCGTGTCACTGATCCTTACTTGTTTTTTAGGACTTGCAACATACAAGTGTTCTGATGGAGTTTGTAAAACAGCTAGACAAAGTACTGGTGATTGGCAAGGACCAGGAAGCCGCTGAGGAATTAAAGCGGAAGTATTCGCATTGTCCGGATATTCATATAACCTCGCTGCAGAGTATTTCGAGTATGCAAGACCAACTTTTAGAATGCCTGCGTAATAACGCTAAACATTTAGGTACCGAGGAGTACGATTGTGGTATCATAAATTCAGACCTATGCGATGATGGATTGCCGAAAATCATCCACATTCTAAAGCCAAACGCCAAGATAATCGTACACCCCACCAGCGAGGCCACCAAGATTGAATTCGCACTGATAACCAATGGTTTTATCAATGTTTCTCTGAAGGAATCCGGGATTTATGTCGGCAACAAGCCGGGCTATAAAGTGGGATCAACCGTACAGCTTAATTTGGCAAAGTCTGTCCCAGTAGCATGGAAATTAGACGACAATGACGAAGACTTCATCGATGCTGACAACTTGCTAGACGAAGATGATTTAAAGAAGCCAACAATTGATTCGCTCCGAGTTTGCGGCACAACCGGAAAGCGGAAGGCGTGTAAGGATTGCTCTTGCGGGTTGGCCGAAGAACTGACTAGAGAGAGCGCCAAGAACGGAGAAGCTGTTGATACGACGAATGCGCCAAAGTCGTCATGTGGTAGTGTATGTTTCTGCAATTTCTTGCTTTTATTGAATAATTTCAATGGCCAATTGGTCACTACTAGTGCTACCTGGGAGATGCATTCCGCTGCGCGTCTTGCCCTTATTTGGGAATGCCAGCGTTCAAACCAGGCGAGAGGATCCAGCTGCAAGGAAATCAACTGGAAGACGATTTATAGGCGGTGGTTAAGATCTGAGTGTTCTGAAAAGTCTAGGATTCATAGGGACTAAGTAAATGTTTATTCGCAGATTGATAACCTTTATTATTGCATGATTCGACTACCTCATTCGATATAGATATCTTCAATTGGATAAGCAGTCTCTATAAACTTTTGATAAAACCTCTGGAAGGCACGCCTGCGGAATGATTGGCCATGTACTTCTTGCTTGGGTGCAGTTTGCATGTACCTACCCTACACCTTCAGCCACTGGTCGCGTTGAATCCGTCCCTCGAAACACATGGCAAGCAAACCGTTGCAAAGTGGGGTGCTTTGTGATGAATCCCAGATAGCGATGGTCCCTGGGATGAAATGCGCAGAACGACACGTTCTTCAGCGAGTAGAAGTAGTCGATGCAGGGTTTGTCCGACTGCAACCGGATCGGAAGTTGGGATCGAGTGGAAACAGTGATTGACGCTGTTACGCAGCGTTTTCGCCGGTCGACCATCCTGAGGCCCTGGTCGGACACCTCTAAAATGCATGCTTTTACATCCGGTCCTGCGCCGCTGTTGCCCACGACCCTCCGCACCGCCTGACAGACCACTGAGGTGCCTTTATGCGCCAGCGTCTCCACCGAGCCTAGGTAGCCCAACAGGTACCGCTCCCGGCGACCGTGCTCGCAGGTCGCCTCCCAGTCGCTGTAGTCGCAGTCCACCGCGTACGCCGACGGAAAGATGCCCATTCGGCTCGTCCGCAGGTTGACCCCTTCGCACCACAGGTCGTCCGCTTCCTTCTGCACGTAGATCGGGTCGCCAATCTCCACGTCGATCTCATCGTCGTGGCGCGGCACGAACTTATGCAGTCCGCGGTGGGTCGCCTCCAGCATGTCCACGTCGTTGTAGGGCGCGCCGCCGCCCCCAGAACCCGGAGACGACACCAGCACGGGCGACATGGATTTGGCTCCGTCAGTGGGCGAATGGGCAGTACTATGCCCGCTATCGGCATCCGTGAGCAGACGCTCAGAGTCAGGCGAGTCACCGTCCCACAGGTGGCTGCATTTCAGGACCAGAAGCGAGTTGGGGCCGCTTGATCCAGGCGCGCATCCGCCGCCCAGCTCGTCGGCCAGCGAAAGCTCGCGGCACATTTGATGCGCATTGATAAGGGATACAACGGCGGCTACAGGCCCAATTTCGGCATTAGACCTTTGTTCGGGCAGTCCCCACCTATCGTCTTACGCTTCTTATTCTTGGGCACCTCTGGCAATTTCCGCCTTCGCCGTTCGCCTGGACCGGTCCACAGCGCCGTTGAGCTGCGTGCCACTGGCACCGGCACTGGGCTTCCTTCCGGTTCGCTGGCGACATTTGGCGTATCACAGTCCAAGTCCGGGTCACTCTGGGAAGACGTTGGCGACACCGCATCGGGCAGAACATCATGCACCAATCTGTGGGGCACACGTGCGCAAGCATCTCATGCGGAAGTGGGCACGAAGGGCACTTACGCGTAGAAGGGCGCAGGTGTTCGGCTGCTGAGCTGACTCGATCTCTCGAAATTGCCGAATTCCTCGAAATCACTGTCAGCCATGTTGATGTTATTCTAAGCCTTGCGGTCCCGCAATTCGAGTATTGATCAGGGCTGCTGCATGCACTCGCATGCGCCCTTGTCTAGGGCGCGGGTTCGACGCGAGCTGCGCAGGAAGCCGCCCTACTTTGGCCATTTTCCTCCCTTCCGGGATGCCGGCGAGAGGAGCTGGTCTATTCAACGAATTAATGCGTTTAGCCCTCGAATCAATGTTATCATTTATCGCTGTCCTCGGCATCCGTCACGCCTTGTTACTCCCCAAGATAAATGCTACTGATTTCCAGCCTCCCCAGTTGGCACAAACGAGCTCTGATTTTGTCCTCTTTATGTATGCCTCTGAAGTTTGCCCGAGCCCGAATAGCAGAATGGAAGTTCTGAATAGATGTGGGCGGAATAGGAATTGAACCGGCAGCCTAAGAATAGATGGCAATGAATCCAGCGGAAATCATCTACAGAAGTACGTGGGGGAGGCGAAATGGAAATGGTTGACCTGGCGAAAGGCCGGCAGGCGCGTCTTAAGTAATTGAAACTTGTTGAATAAACCATTGGGTTTCAAGCACAAACGAATGCAGCACGTTACCCAAATAATCAATGATTGCCGGAGACCGAGCAATGTGTAGCCGAGTCAAAAAGGCCTCTTTCATTCGCTGCATCACCGGCATTTAATGGATATGTCATCGTATCGATTGCCGACACTTTGCTAGTGTGAGCACAATGGAAACTAGCAGTTTCCGCTCCGATGATGATCGCTGCCTGAGGTGGGCAACGCCAGGAGCGACAGGAATCGCGCCAAACTGTGATTCTGCCAATCATGGAAGCGGGAAACTGCGCGCCGGAACCCGCAATCGCTTCAAGTTTGCCTGATAGCCTACGCTATAAAAGGCCTACCGATGGATGAGGAAGCCTCAGTCGCATCCTGCGTAGGTTCGCGATGAGTTCCGGCAAACCGCTGCTTGGCCTGTGGCTCTATCGCAGCGAGGAGGATTGGTCCTACAAGGAGGACGTGCCGCTGCCCGCCCTGCCTAAGGTACTCTGAACAATTGCGCGCCTGTTTGCCACCCAATGGAGAAATGCCTTCAAGGATTCCGGCGACGCGAAGGCGGCCCTCAAACCGGAGAAGATCTCCGTCATTTTCACGCTGAAGAATAAGGTCGGCGGACTGGTGCGCGCTCTGCAATGCTTCCAAGACCTGGGCATCAATGTGGTGCACATCGAGTCGCGGCCGTCGATGGCCGAGGACAGCCAGGTGGACTTCCTGGTGGACGTGGAATGCGACGCCAAGCGCTTGGAGCAGCTGGGCAGGCTGCTGCGTCGCGAAGTCGTCACTATGGTCATCGGCACCTATGGCAACGAGAACAACAGTATCCCTCCGCCAACTCCTCTCTCGGCCGCTGCAAGTTTCGGTAGCGACGGCGTTCCGACCACAAACGGCCGCTGGTCTAACCCACTCTTTGCAGACTTTGACGAAATGCCCTGGTTCCCGAAGAAGATTACCGACTTGGACGATGCGCAGAATGTGCTCATGTACGGCACCGAACTGGACGCCGACCATCCGGGCTTCAAAGACCCGGTCTACCGCAAGCGGCGCGAGCACTTTGCTCGCATCGCGAACAACTACAAACAGTGAGCTGATGTGGCTGACCACGTCCGCGACCTAATCCACCTCATCTCGTTGCAGAGGTCAGCCCATCCCGCGGGTGCAGTACACGGACGAGGAGACGCAGACCTGGTCAACTATTCAGGAGGTTCCTCGGCCAATTTGCAGTCTAATCGTGTTCGCTTGCAGGTCGACCGTGTTCCGCGAGCTGTACAAGCTGTACCAGGTCTACGCCTGCAAGGAGTTTCTCGACAACTGGCCGCAGCTGGTCAAGTACTGCGGCTATCGCGAGGACAACATCCCGCAGCTGCAGGACGTGAATGCGTTCCTAAAGCGGAAGACCGGCTTTCAGATACGCCCCGTTGCGGGATACCTCAGTCCGCGCGACTTCCTCTCCGGCCTCGCATTCCGCCTCTTCCATTGCACCCAGTACATTCGGCACGCTTCGGATCCGTTCTACACCCCAGAACCGTACGTACTCTCCTGTTGTTGTCTCCAGTCCGAGCTTCCGTTTCATTGCGATTTGCATTCAGAGACTGCTGCCATGAACTGCTGGGTCACATGCCCTTGTTGGCCAACCCCAGCTTTGCGCAGTTCTCCCAGGAGCTGGGCCTAGCCTCACTGGGCGCATCCGACGCGGACGTTGAGAAGCTGGCTACGGTAAGGCAGCTGCCACTTAATTGCCCCCTATTTCGCATTGATCGTTCCAGCTGTACTTCTTCACGGTGGAGTTTGGCCTGTGCAAGCAGGACGGGCAGTTGCGCGTGTACGGCGCGGGCCTCCTCAGCTCGGTGGCGGAGCTGAAGCACGCGCTGGAGACTCCCGCGAAGATCAAGCGCTTCGATCCGGCGGTCACGTGCCAGCAGGAGTGCATCATCACGGCGTACCAGACCGCCTACTGGTACACGGACAGCTTCGACGAGGCCAAGGAGAAGATGCGCGCGTTCGCGTCCACCATCCAGCGGCCCTTCGGGGTGCGTTACAACCCGTACACGCAGAGCGTGGAGGTGCTGAGCAACGCGCAGAAGATCACCGCGCTCGTCTCCGAGCTGCGGGGCGACCTGTGCATCGTCAACGACGCCCTCAAGAAGATATCGGCGCGCGACGCCACGCTGGACGTGGACAAGATCGCCAACCTGCTGCAGGTGGACCTGAGCGCGGCGAAGCTGTCCAACGCCGAGCAGGCGTGCTAGATTCGATGTTGTTCCGTGTGTCCATTTGTCTATACTAGCCTATCTATTGTGTCTGTAAGAATCAGTCTTTGGAAGGGCGCGCTTAGGTCGTATTGGAATAGTGCGGCCAATGCTGGATGACGTTGTAGAGCATCTGGCCGGGACTCTCCGTGGAGGACAGGTCCCTGGCGCCGAAGAGCTTGTAGTCGGGCTGGATGAAGGACTCGTTGACGCCCATGCAGATCAGGTTGGCGGCGGCGGTCAGCTGCCGGCGGGCGGGCAGGTAGTTGGTGAACGTGCCCACCAGGCCGATGCCGATGCTCTTCTTGTTGTAGTACTGCGTGTGCGAGCCCTCCTGGCGCCAGCCGCGCCCCTCGTACACGTAGCCATCGCCGCCCACGAGGAAGTTGTAGGCGATGTCCCACCACTTGCGCGATTCGACGTGGAACTTCTGGATCTGGCGCACGGCGAACGTGCACGTCGCCTGCGTGCTGCAGTTGCCCGTCGCCGTGTGCCAGATGACGACGTAGGGCACTGGGGTGGTCAGCGGGCTGCTGCCCAGCGGCGGCTGCGCGTTCCACTCTCGTCGCGTCACAATGCGCACCATGTGCTCGGGCAAGTCGTGCGGGTCTAGAAAAGCGCGCGTCCCTCTTGAATGCTCGTCCGCGCAGCTCATCAATTGGACTAACGATTGGCGGCTAGACGGCCTCCGCCCAGTGGGGCCACGTTTGCATCAGTTCGAACAGCTTATCGCCCGGGTTGTCGTTGGCCTCCACCTGGCGCAGCCCGATGAGCTTGTAGTCGGGCGCGAGCAGCTTGGCGGCGACCCCATGCGCGATGAGCCTGCGGAACACGGCCGTCTGGCGGGCGGTGGGCGCCTCCTGCTGGAAGGCGCCGATGAACGCGACGCCCACGCTGCGCGCGTTCAGCCGCACCGTGTGCTCGCCCTGCGCGTCCCATCCGCGCCCCTCGTACACGTTGCCGTCGCCGCCGACGAGGAAGTTGAACGCAATGTCCGAGATGTTCCTGCCCTCGATGTAGTACGTCTGCAGGAAGCGCACCACGAAGACGCAGTCGCCGACCGTGGCGCACGCCTCCGTGTCCGTCTGGCTGACGACCACCACCGGCGCGGGGTGGGCCAGCGGCCGCGCTGCCTTCGCAGCCGGCTGCGCGACCCACTCCACCCGGCTGACCACGCGGTAATCGAGCTCGTCTACAAGCAGCCATCGTTAGTCCAACCGGATAAGCGGGACCTGGGACTCACCGGGCGGCGTACGGTCGTCCGGTGGATCGGCAGTATTTACGTCTACGCCGCGCCCATTCAGATACAACGTGAGCGCGAGCAAAATCGTGATCATAAGGACGACGAGCATCGCAGCGCCAACAAGCATTGCTTTGTTTTCTACAACAGCGTCTTTGGGTTCAGCATGCCTACGAAGGAGGTGGCGAAGGAGGTGGCTTACTGCAAACCCTCTGCCGAACGATGGCTAGCTTGGAGCAGGGTTTCGCCACTTGTCCATCGGGTATCACGTCCTCGTGGGGGTCCGGAGGTCCGGTGCCAGAATACACGACCTTTTCGATCGTCACGGGTCCCTGGTAGTACGTCTTGTTGCCGAAGTGAACGTCGGAGCTGTTCGAGACGGCGACGTTTCCGAACGTCGGCATGCCCGCTTGCTGTAGACTGTCGTCCAGCGGCGGGCAAGTGGCCAGCTGCAGGTCGTCGGGGTCGAAGCACAGGCGAAGGCCGTCGTCGTACAGCGACGCGACCTCATGGTCCTCGATGTAGGACGCGTTGGTCGCGGGCCTGAGACCCGACACCACCTCGTCCGACGTCATCCCTTAGCAGCGCGCGGCACTGGCGAACAACGCTCTCGGACGTAGGCGCGCGCCCATATTGCTAACGGAACTGATTGCGGCGTGTAGACCACGAAACAAGTGTTCGCAAAACGGCCAACTCCCACTATGAGGTGCCTATCAATGACGCAGCCGGCATGAACTTGAGCAACAGGCTATTAATTTACTTGCGAATAATCGCGACTGTGCCAAGGTCCCCCACTGCATTCCGCAAATTATTTACTATTATTGCACCGATAGCGCTTTGCAACTACATTTGCTCTCCATGCTTGCTATCAATCTGATAATTGCGCGTCTGCTAATAGATTAATTTCATTACGAATGCTTTGTTTACGACTGGATCATTTCCGGATTTCAAGATGTCTGAAAGCATACGAGAACATTACCAGGGTATACCTCCTCCTGGTTCTCCTGTCTTTCCCTAAAAGCCCTCAAGCCTAAAGTTGACTTTTCAACCAACTACTATCTTTTCTTATAGATAGTGTTTAATTGAGAATAATCGCAGCAGCAGCAGCAGCAGTATTGTTGCCGGTCCCAAGTCAGGATAAAGGGGGTGAGTTCTTAGACTAGGTTAGCAACCTAGGTAACGAAATATCAAGGCTCCTTAGCCCTGAACACAGCGCTTGAAATCCCACACTGTTTCCTTGGGGATTCCTTAGGGATCATGCATACCAAATGGCTGCCGAGTCCTAGTATGAGAGGGTGTCCGTTTGTGTTTGACTGGCCTGACTGAGGAGTAAGTTATTATTGGTATCATTATTATTCCTTTCCAGGAAAAGTAATAATTATGCTCATGCTATAGTCGACTGTTATCTATGCCTGTTAAGGGAATTATTTGGTGAATTACTTTCAGTGAATTTCAAGGCAATTGCTTAGAAATGTATCAGCACTCTTCCAATTGTAACCTGCGGTGACGTTGTAAAAGAAGACAATTTGCAATCATACCGAAAATGAATTCCTGAAACTAAATGAACTGTTATGCCAGTACGATAACATTCCGCATTATTGAAAGGTACTAAACGTAACTAGAAATAATGCTCTCTCCACATACCTACGTGACTAATAGGCATAACTGCGATGATTTTGGAGTACCTAGAGATGATGGTTGAAAGATGAGAAAATGTCGATCTCCAATGTTTATTTGATAAATGCTGTTATGTACCAACCGGTTTCGGCACATCAGGGTATATATAAACCAAAAAGATGGTATTTTAACGTGGCACTATTGTGTCTGGATCAAGTTTTGGCAATCGAATTATATACCCTGATGATGACCATAGTGCCGAAACCGGTTAGTCCAGCATTTATCAAATAAACCTAACTGGCTTCAAAAAGGAGTAAATTATAGAAATAGACTAAGCTACTAGTTCATATATTGTCAGTGAGCTTTGGCAAACATCCCTCAATCCGGAATGTCAATATAGTTCTTGGGATAGAAATGCGGCCACGTGCTGATAATTTCGTAGATCGCCCTGCCCGGGCTCAAAGTGGAGGACGTCTGATTGTGACTCAGCAGGACGTAGTCCATGTCCAGCTTGCCCTGCTGCAGCCCCGCCTCAATGAGGGCCTTGAGGGCTCGCTGTAGTTTATCGGTGAACTTGTCGAAGGAGTAGTTGCCCATGTAGGCGATGGCAATGCTGTGACTTTGCAGGTAGTTGATGGCATCCCAGCCGCGAGCCACGTACACGTTGCCCTCGCCGCCCACCAGGAAGTTGTAGCCGATGTCCGGCGATCCCGTCTCCACTGCTAACGTCTGCAGCGTCTGCAGCATTCCCGCGCACTGGGCTACACTTAGGCACGTTGCGCCAGCGGTGTGTGCAACAATCACATATTTAGTCGGGTGCTCTAGCACGCGGATGGCGAGCGGTGGTCGGGCGCCCCACATCGAGCGTGGAATCAACTCAATGTCATTCATCGCGCTCGAGTTCCAGAACGAAGACGTCCTGTTGTTCGCGAACAGTTCCTCAGTCCTCCCCAGCGTACCTATGAGTACACCAGTGACCACCACAATGAGGATCACCGATACTACGCCGATGTAGATCCACCCTTGTCCCTCGGAGACCTTCTCCCAACAAGCGAAGGAGTTCCGGGTCGGTGTATTACTGGCGAGTTTACCTTAGAGGACACAGCTTTACTACACCGGGAATGTTATCAGATACTGCGCAAATATACTACTGGCAGGTGGCCCATTCTGGATGATTGTCACTGGGCAGTTGAAGTGGGTAACTGGGCCAATAACAACGTCTTTGGAATTCTCAATGTGGTGCGTTGTCTGCTGCACGAACGCAGAATCGTCTTCTTTTGCGTGGATCACACATTCGTCATTCTCGTTATGGACGCTGTATCTCTCCAAGTTATGGAATATACCAGAGTCCATTAAATAATAATGTTATCGGAATATCATCCGCGGTTAGGCAAGACCAGTTGGCGACTGAAATAGCGACTGATTAGCGTTCGAGTGGGATTGCTTTTCTATGAATAATGTTCAACAACTGGAGGGGTCACTTCAACATGAACCAGAAACCAAGTTCCGACTTCGATTTGAATTCAAATCGGGTTCAAAGCGTCTTAGGGCCGCTGTTGCTGCCATCTTCCGGAAATCCAGTGCTTGCCGTCTTAATCTGAACAAATCATTATCATTGCCTAATCATTTGAGTTCTCAGCAATCTAATCATTTGCATTGCAATTATGTCATTTTCCATTGATGTGGTGCTGGATTCATTAGTGTATGTTTTAATTATAGCCTCTAATCATTTCCAGCCGAAAACTAACCTTACGAGAATAGGAAAGTCGTTAAAGGAAAACAAATGTTTGCAGAAATCTGAAGGAATTGGAGATACAATCAATATGCGCGGATTATTTAGCTCAGCACAGGATGAAACCAGGTGCCATCATTCGCAACATGGAAAAGGAATCCAGTATAGCTAAATGCGGAGTACAATGCATTATAGTCGAAGACAAGCCTGGTTTGGATGTAAAACGAATCTCGCCCCTTAAAGAATATCCCCGAATATCTAATGGCTAACTGGATGTTTAAGGTGGACCTTGATTTTAAAAGCAATCTAATTATCTGGGTCTTCTACTCTTTGCATGGCCTTGACCCACAAACTGAAGACCTCGTGGATTCCTCTGGGAACAGCGTCAACTTGTCAACAAATTATATTCTTCCCAATAGAAACTTATTTACACTATGGGAGAGTTTAATTTACGAAGATAATATTAAAGAGAATGTAGTTTAATTGTTGCTATGTTTATGTTGTACTGATCTGTATTTGTAGCTACTCAATTATGCTTCGACAATAATGGAATTCTCGAAGCGTGGCGTGAATTACAACATAATTAGTTGCAATAAAGTGATGTTGCTGCACGGCCCGCCAGGAACGGGCAAAACATCGCTCTGCAAAGCTTTAGCGCAGAAACTTTCGGTGCATTTACGCTCGATTTACCCACGTAGCATTCTGATTGAAATTAACAGCCACAACTTATTTTCAAAGTGGTTCTCTGAGGTAATATAGCTTTGCACGTGCAATAAGTGTGTAATGGGCGGGTTCTTTGTTTAGAGTGGGAAACTAGTAACGAAGATGTTTGAACGACTTCACGAAATCTGCGAAATGCGCGACACTTTTGTCTGCGTCCTCATCGACGAAGTGGAGTCGCTGGCACATGCAAGAGAGCAATGCTTGAACGGAAATGAGCCGACTGACTCGTTCAAAGTGGTAAACGCTGTCTTGACTCAAATCGATCACATTAAGCGCTTCCCCAACGTGCTGATTCTGACCACATCCAATATTATGTGCGCTATTGATGTAGCTTTCGTTGATCGGGTTGATGTTAAGCAGTACATTGGTCCGCCAAGCTTAACAGCAACTTGTAAAATATTTGCTTCATGTATTGATGAGTTGTATCGGGTAAATGTGGAAACAGCAACGAAATCAGCATCCCTGTGAATGATTGATTATTGCAGATAAACGTCCTGGACATTGATAAAGATGAAACGACTCATCATCGAGATGTAGAAGAAATAAGCAAAGATTGCGTGAGCGCACAATTGAGTGGCAGAATGTTGCGCAAACTTCCATTCTTAGCATACGCCCTGCATGGAAGACTCGGCCGAATTAGTATGCGTAACTTTCTGGTAGCACTGCGAAGCGCGTTGCAGAATGAAACTCTTCAAAGAAGGGTTTTGAATTCAAACGAGTGAATAAGATCGGGTTGACACTGCGAATAAAACGTTAATATAAGCTTCCATCTCTGAATTCCTGCTAGATTCTGCAAAGGAAATGAGGTAAAGTGTGCGATCGCCACTTGGCTATAACGTGATCCCAGTTTTGATGATTCGAAGTGCATCCTGTAGGGTGTTTAATTGCGCATCTGATGATATAAGATTGATCCCTGAATTTCTGCTAATTCCTAAAAAAACTTAAGGAAACGTAGGCAGTTTTAAAAGGGCTTTTCAAGAACTATTACGTGAATCGGGATGATTCGAAACGCACCTGTGGAGCGTTTAATTGCGCATCTTATAATATAAACTTCCATCTCTGAATTCCTGCTAGTTCCTTCAAAGGAAATCAGGGATGTGCGATGACGCGATCGCCACTTGGCGATGACGCCATGGCAATTCGCCGATGATGTGATCGCAGTTATTCTGGGTTTTCTTCGGAACTACTGGGTGTATCGGAATAATTCGAAGTGCATCCTATAGAGCGTTTAATTACGCAGCTGATGTTTTCAGATGCATCTCGAAATTCCTGCTAGTTCCTGCAGAAAATGAGGAAATGTCCGATGACGTGTTCGCTGCGAGCGATGACATGATCGCAGTTTTTCAGCTCTTTTCTCTGGAACTAGTGGGTGTATCGGGATAATTCGAAGTGCATCCTATAGTGCGTTTCATTTCGTATCTGATGATATCAGATTCATCTCGAAATTCCTGATAGTTCCTGCAGAAAATGAGGAAATGTCCGATGACGTGTTCGCTGCCAGCGATGACCTCATCGCAGTTTTTCAGCCTTTTCTCTGAAACTAATGGGTGTATCGGGATAATTCGAAGTGCATCCTATAGAGCGTTTAATTGCGCAAACGATGATAACAGATTCATCTCGAAATTCCTGCTAGTTCCTGCAGAAAATGAGGAAATGTCCGATAACGTGTTCGCTGCCAGCGATGACATCATCGCAGTTTTTCAGCCTTTTCTCTGGAACTAGT
>JAOEHK010008765.1:0-12580 GCA_025447835.1 Labidoglobus nevermanni
TAGTTACACAATACCTACAGGCTCTTTAAATAGGGTACCGTCGAAAACGGGGCGTTACTGTATAGTAAACGGAACCCCCTCCATTTTCTCTCATCATACAGCAATCTATTTGAACGATTAGGATTTAGGTTTTTGTCTAACATGCCAAAATTGGATTCGGATCGATATCTTAATCCCAGAACTTCTCATTTACGCCTCATACTTGTACTCTTACACTGTCGTCTAGGATCATTGTGGCTTCATTCGGTCGTGAGCTTTAGAACCTCATTCACCCGCCAGGTAATGAACAAACAAGGAAAGAAGAGGCATAGTGTTGAGATAGATCATGGTAGTGAAAACGTGCTGATCTAACCTGGCTCCTCTATATTCCCTCATCATAGAGCAATCTATTTGAACGATTAGGATTTAGGTTTTTGTCCAACATGCCAAAATTAGACTCGGATCGATATCCTAATCCCAGCACTTCTCCTTTACGCTTCCTACTGGTACTTGTAAACTGTCCTCTAGGTCAACATGGCTTCATTCCGTCGTGATCTTTAGAACCTTATTCACTCACCAGGCAATAAACAAAGCCAAGCAAAGAAGAGGCATAGTGTTGAGAAAGATCATGGTAGTAAAGACGTGCTTGTCTAACCCGAAAAGTTTCTTTGCGATATGTTGTGCCTGTCAACTTGCTAATATGTTTTGTGCCTGGCTGCGTAACGGGATGATGTTTGCAGCGATGAGCAACTGGGGATCGACAATACGATGGACGAAAATGGTATTAAGGCAAGCGAGCAACTCCGGCAGACACATGATGATGATGATGATGGTCATGATGTCGACACGTCCGCAGCTGCCAGCCAGCACATCCGTGTGGCTGGCCCTTCCGACCGCCCGGATATGCGCTGCGGTACTTTTCATTTTTTCCCCATCTTCGTGTTGTCTTGCGCTTGATGTACGAGCGCGTTCGGGTGGAGGGGAGCACGCTTGGATGGCCGCGACGGTCGCAAACGTGGTTTTAATTAAATTTTATAACTATTTCATCGCTATCTCTCCGACTGCGTTGGCAGCCATTGCGGAACAGCCGCGGGTTGACCCGCTGCGGCTAATGATGAAATAGTTTAGGCCGGCAAGCCCCCGCCACAGCTCACAATCCTGTTTCAGATGTGGTGGTTGTTGATGCTGCTCGTGTCATTCGTCCTCCCATTGTTGTGGCGAGCTGGAATCTTTAGGACGCTGCAACCTGACGTTTCCGTCGGCGGTGGGCATCGTGGGGGGGAGGGAGAGCTTAACTCAAGAATATGTCTGCCTCTCAGCGGACTCGTTCCGTCTTCATCCGGCCATCGGTTAGGCTCTTGTCTCGCCGAGGGACCCTCCACCATCTCCAAAACGGCGAAACAGCGATTTATTACGTAATTAAATTAGGCAGGCCCAACTTAGCAGTCTTTACCTTTCCCCCCCCCCCCCCCCCACCTATTGGCGACTTCTACTCGGCAGTTGCCTAAAATTTCATTGAATTGTCGCCGCTGGCGTCGTAACCGAGTGATGGATTTCATTTTGAGACTCGGCGAGCCTGTTGAAATGATGGTGTGCACGCCCTACGACCCACGGCCATAAATTTCGGGCACGCGCCCGCCTTCGTCTTGACGTCGCCTCGAATTGTGTGAATCTTTAAGCAGTTGTTGTCCGTGGCGGAGGGTTGTAAACGACGACCAATGAATGCACTTCCCTTACACGTCTAATCGGATTACCAGCGATTCCTTTCGATGACCGCAACGAGGTCTCGAACTCGATGCGATTTGTGTGCGAATCGAACCAAACGAGCCATCAATGCGTTCGCTGAAAGCACATAACCTAGAAGCACTCGTACTTGGAAATGCGGTGGTATTTACGTGTGATAAATTTGTTCAATGTTTGCCATTTTCCAAGCGCCCGTTTGTCCTGACAATCACCGGCCAACAATGGCTGGAACCACAGCAAAGTTGAGTTGAGTTGAGCTGAGCAGAGCCCTCTCTCTCTCTCTCTCTCTCTCTCACTGCGACCGCATTCTTAGCTCCCCGATTACAGTTGCATGAATTTCTTCAACGTGCCCATTGTTCGCAGACGGACGAACAATATATCTAAGTGGAAACTATACTTTAGCGCGCTTTCGTTAAGTATTCATTAAGACGCCGCGCCGGCCGGCTCTGCACACAACTTATTTATAAATGTCGCGAGTAATTGTAAATATGGCGACGGTTGTCATGGCGGCAGGAAGATGGCCGAAGGGGACATGGTCGCTGGAAGTTGCTGCATAATGTGAGGAAATGGAGGCGCCGGAGCGAAATTGTCGTGATACGTGATGGACAAAAGGAGATTTCTCATCACGTTCGGCCTCTGGTGTTAAGTGAGCTTTCAGTTGTCAAGCAACTGAGGACGGCTGATCCCTGATCCCCGCTCCAAAGTCGCCGCCATATTTCATACATTTGCATGCATTGTTAATGATACTTAATTACGAATGCTTGTCAGCTGAATGATTTCGCGACGAGTTCGCAGTTAATTTCCGGCAGGCGCCAGCAGCGTGTGCATTTATTCGATTGATCAACGCCCTATTAGAGTCATCGAGCATGCCCGCCATGCTGGCGGCTGAATAATGACGACAAATTGCGCGCATTAATTATGAATGCGGTCTGGCACATTTCACGCGTCGATTTAGCAACAATTGCACACTCTTCACGTCCGGTAAACGCCACTCTGATTTGCTACTCGGTGTCGAAATTACAAATCAAGCGCGCTTTTGCTTTTTGCCTTCGTCGTTTAACGACTGCTGCTGCTTTCATTTGGGAAATACACTGGTACCTCGACATACAAGTGTTTTGAGATACGAGCTGTGGGATCCTTCGACCACGGCGGGAGAGTAATGGTTACTTCTGGTGGTGAATCGAAACCGCCGGACGAAGTCCACTTAAATCGACAAGTTGGATATATTTCTTGCGATACAAGCTACTTAACGGAAAAGTACAGAACCAGTAATAATGTCGACAATCGGCTCTATATCTGACTGCTGAGTCGCGCCAAAATCCCTGCCGGCTTCTGGCCAATGTTGCCATTTAGCTGTTGCCATTCTATGGTAGGCAGAGATGGCTGCCTACAGAGCCACCGAGCCAGCGAGTAAGATTTGAGATACGAGCTGTCTCAGGACCTTAACCTCTGCATGGAAGATGCCCAGACTGCAGCTGAAAGGGCCTTCGAAGGATTGGAACCCGAAGTGTCAGTGTTTCACTGGGAAAATCCTAATTTATTTATTAGTCGTGCAATCTTTTTATCTGTCGTTCAATTTATATATTTGTTAAAGCAAGAAAAATGAAGTTGTCTTCTCCAAAGTTATGTATTTTTTGTTGAAAGGTTTTCCACCAACCGGTTTCGGCTTACGCCATCTTCAGGGTGTATATATGTCTATCACACCAACAACATTGTTGCATTATACACCCTGAAGATGGCGTAAGCCGAAACCGGTTGGTGGAAAACCTTTCAACAAAAAATACATAACTTTGGAGAAGACAACTTCATTTTTCTTGCTTTAACGACTTCCTCCAAAAACCTCATCGATTCACCTTTGGAATAGTTATAGTTTGACAAATAAACGTACTCCAGGTTGTAGACATTGTCAACGATTTTAGAATAAGATTAAATGAAGAAATTGAATTTTAGAAGATTCCAGAATCGAATCATGTGAGTGGTTGGCAAATTAATCACGATTAAAATGTGGAAGATGCTTGAATTTTAGAGGAAAACTCGGTTTTCTGTCCGTAACTCGAGATTTTTCAATTTCATCGGAAAGTACACATTTTCCGAGTTGTAGATGTGGCTAACTATTGTAGAATAAGACAAAATCAAGAAAATGTATTTCAGAATAGTCCAGATTCGAATTGTTTTTTTCGTGGATTAGTTGTAACCGAAACTTGGAAATTGCTAATATTTTTCAAGCGTGTTTTTAGGTTAATATTTATTATTTGGACGCTTTCTCTATAATTTATGGTCTATTATTGGTTTTGGAATAGTTGTAGTTTGACAAGTAAATGTTTTCCAGGTTGTACACGTTTCCCAGTAACTTCCTTGGCCTATTACTACTTTCAGTAGTATCATTATTCCGCAAATAAATATTTTCCAAGTTGTAGACATTACCAACGATTACAGAATATGACTGAGCGAAGAAAATGCATTTCACAACATTCTGGATTCGAATCAGTTGGTTGTTTCTTTCCTTATTTGCAAATAAAATGTAGAAAATGCTAAAGTTTTAAAAGGAATCTCGGATTTCTATCTGTAACTTGACAGTCTTCAATTTCTTCATCATTTCGGAGTCTATTACTCCATTTAGAATCGTTATTATTCGATAAGTAATCATTCTCCAATTTGTAGATATGACTGACTTTTCTAGAACAACACGAAAATGCATTTCAGGAGATTCAAGATTTGAATTATTTCGTTTCTTGGTGCCTTAATAACGATCGAAACGTTGAAATTGCTTAAATTTGAGAATTCAACATAAATTCTCGTTCAAAACGGCAATTTTCCAATTTCTCTCAATTTCCCAAGTGACTTCTTTGGCCTATTACTACTACTATTACTCCTACAAGTTCTAGGCATTACCAATGAAAATAGAATATGACTTAATAAGGAAAATGCATTTCCCAACATTCTAGATTCGAATCAGTTACTTGTTTGTTGCCTTAATTGCGAATTAAATGTAGAAACTTGACATTTTTAAATTTCCTCGATATTTCTGAGCCTATTGCTGTATTTGGAATCGTTATTATTCGACAAGTAAATACTCTCCAAATTGTCTTCTAGAACAAGACGAAATCAAGAAAAATGTATTTCAAGTGATTCTATATTCGAATCGCTTCGTTCTCTGGTGCCTTAATCACTATCAAAACTAGAAATTGTTTAAATTTGAGAATCCAACATAAATTCACCAAAACTGCAATTTTCCTATTTCTCTCAATTTTCCAAGTGACTTCTTTGGCCTATTACAATGAATACAGAATATGACTCAATAAAAAATGCATTTCCCAACATTCTAGATTCGAATCAGTTACTTGTTTGTTGCCTTAATTGCGAATAAAATGTAGAAACTTGACATTTTTAAATTTCCTCAACATTTCTGAGCTTATTACTGTATTTGGAATCGTTCTTATTCGACAAGTAAACATTCTCCAGGTTGTAGATATGACCGACTATTCTAGATCAAGATGAAATCAAGAAAAATGCATACAAGAGATTCAAGATTCGAATCATTTCGTTCCTTGGTGCCTTAATTTATCTCAATTTCCCAAGTGACTTCCTTGGCCTATTACTGCTTTTTGAAATAACAGTATTCGCGAATAAGCTGAGTAGACATTGGCATCCATCTTGGGGAATACGGCGAAATCGAGCGAAATGCATTTGACTACAGATCACCGGACTCCGCATTCGCATCATCCGGTTCGTTGGCGGATTAGTGGCGATGGAAACGCGGCAATTGCCAAAGCCAAGAAAGCGTAATCCGATTAGCCAGCAGCGTCAGCGTCGAATCTTATGCAAAACGCACTCGACTTCGTCCAGCGCAATTGTGAGGTTAGGTCGGTTGGGCGCGCAGGTGCGCACCGACTGCGGATTACAGCGATCGCGCCCAATTCGCCACTCGAAGCGAATTGGGCGGAAAATGCCGCATCCGGGACGCGCGGCCCTTTGTCATCCGATATGCATGCAGGAGCGGGAATTATGAAATCGTAATTCGCCGGGCAGACTGTTTGTAAACGCAGCAAATGTTCGGTTCACTTGATCTCTGCGCCACCCCCGTCTGATAACTGCTCCATAATTGATAGCCCGCTCCGCTTCTGCAATATTTACATTCGCGTGCTGAGCAAAGAAGCGCGGCCGCCAGGCGCGTACTGCGACGATTTCCCCCCCTAAATGTCAATGCGGCTGCTGTCAAGTGCGCGTCTGGCGCTCGAGGGGGTGGGGGCGGATAATTGGCATGTGGCTATCAGAACGTATCCGAGGTTTTCCACGCTCGCCGCATGCATGATCGGCGTAATTGCGATCGTAAGACAATGCGAGGCGAGCGTGCGAAAGGGCGCAGATGGCCGCCGACCGCAGCGCCATCCACAAACACACGGCGAGTGTATCATTACGCTGCCTCTTATGAATATTGGACGAATATCGACCGATTGACCGATTGCATTCGCTCACACCATAATGCGCCCCCGGAGCGCGCGAGATGCGGCAACGTCGCATCGATGGCATCAAAGCGCGCGCATTTGCGTTGCGGGCAAATTTGGCCGATAAGGCCAATCGGCGACGTTGCCAAATTGCGCGAGAATGTCGCATTGCTTTCGACGTATCATCGCTTGCTTTCGCATCGCGACGAGCATTCCGCTTGTTAATTAGGTGAGTATTTAAACAAAGGCATTCACTCGCGTCGTTATCGGCCGTGGAAATTGCGCCAAACTGCGGATAGTTGTGGTGTTTGCCTCAAATAGTCGGCCTGTCGAAGCCATTAAAAACATTCGCTGGATGGCTTAATTACGCGATGCACCCACAACACACCCATAATTGCACGAAATTGCATAATTGCGCCGCGTTCGCCCCGACCAGATTAGGCCCAGGCTGCATTGCCCGCCAATTTGAATTCGCAAATTTGTTGCAAAACAACAATGCTTTTCCGTGTCGAATTACGCGCGATGGAAATCAGTTTAGAGGCGTATTTGATTGCCAGACGTTAACTAATTGCACTTGAGCCTCCCATTTTTTCATTGGGAATATCACCCATTTCACTTAATTAGCGCGTTAATTGCCGATTGCAGTGCGCTTTTCGCAGCGACGGCCTCACCTGCATTATTCGCTGATTACCCTAACTACAAACAACAAAACTACAACCATAAAATAACAGGAATTTCAATAAATTGCAACACAACCGATGAAAAAACGAAAAACGTTCACCATTTCTGTTTGGGACCGAATTCGCTCATTCGACGTTGTAAGTTGATTTCAGTAGAAGCTCCTTATTCGCGGTTCGCTTATTCGCGGATTCCCCGATCGCTGGGCTAAAAAATTGGGACCCACTTTCTGTATTCGCGGTTAAAAATGTCAATATTCACGGATTGAATCTGCAAATATTGCAACCAATACAAATAACCACTCCATATTCGCGTTTTTTAAAAACTTTAATGGTTCACAGAAACTTTACTTGTTTCTAAAAAGTTGAATATATTTGTCACAGATTGTCACAGATTTGTTTCACATTTAATCCTAAGCAACATGCTACTCTGTATTCGCGGTTTCCGTATTAGCGCGAATTTTCTAATCGCGGGCGAATGTTTCTTTGACCAATTTCCTGTATTCGCGGCTAAAAATTTCATTATTCGCAGATCAAATTTAGAAATACTGCAACCAGCACAAATAACCACTCGTTATTTGCGTTTTTTTTGAAACTTGGAACGCATCCCATTTAAATCTAAGCAAAATGCTACTCTGTATTCGCGGTTTCCGTATTAGCGCGAATTTTCTAATCGCGGGCGAATGTTGTTTTGACCAATTTCCTGTATTCGCGGTTAACAATATCATTATTCGCGGATTAAATCTGCAAATACTGCAAGCAGTACAAATAACCACTCCATATTGGCGTTCTTTTAAAACTTGGAACGTTTCACATTTAATCCTAAGCAAAATGCTACTCTGTATTCGCGGTTTCCGTATTGGCGCGGATTTGCTATTCGCGAGCGAATGTTTTTTTGACTAATTTCCTGTATTCGCGGTTAGCAATTTCATTATTCGCAGATCGAATCTGCAAATACTGCAACAAGTACAATTAACCACTTCTTATTCGCGTTTTTTAAAACTTGGAACGTTTTCCATTTAAATCTAAACAAAATACTACTCCGTATTCGCGGTTTCCGTATTGGCGCGGATTTGCTATTCGCGGGTGAATGTTTTTTGACAAATTTCCTCTATTCGCGGTTAAAAATTTCATTCATTCGCAGATCGAATCTAAAAATACTGCAACAAGTACAAATAACCACTCCATATTCGCGTTTTTTAAAACTTGGAACGTTTTCAATTTAAATCTAAACAAAATACTACTCGGTATTCGCGGTTTACGTATTGGCGGGATTCCATTAAAATGTAATCCCCGCGAATAAGAAGCGTTTACGGTAGTTTTTATTAGAAACTGTCCTAAGACAATTAGCGCATAGATAATGATGGTTTAATTCAGCATGCGAAGTGGAGCGTTAATTGACGTTTCGTGATATTCCCAATACAAGTAAAAAGTTTGTTTAGATATCGATGGTGAAGATGGTGCATGTTAATTAAAGGCGCAGCACGCAAGGATGCGTTTTCTTAGCAATTTCTCTCGGCCGACTGCCCAAATCGTTTATTTTCTCAATTTTTTTACTTCGATATAAATCACTGCAATGATTTATCTCATATCGACAATAGACTGCAGTGTAGCGCATTATTAATCCAGGAGGAAAGAGGCAATATAAAGTTGTGCATTAACCTCAAAAATGCATGAAAACGCTGTCTGCGATCGCATTGTTGATGCATTGAGGATAAGCCATCCATAAAAAGCGGACTGAAAGCGGAAATGAAATATGCTGGTACGGCCAGCTTCGCGCAGATTACGCCGATCTGCAGATGCCTATTTATCCCGGTGCACTTAACAACCCCGTCAACTAATTTGCCATTATTGAGCAATGGCAGTAAAGTCTCCTTGCCGGATTATTGATATAATCAAGAGGCTACAAAGCGCAGTCGAGCTGAAGAATGAGAATCAAATGCGAATGATTGCAAAGCGGGTTGGCGCAAAGCCGCCTCATGAAATTCGTCATTAGACGATGGCAATCAATGCGTTTATGATAATGGTGATCGAAAGAAATGAGCTGAGGACGCATTAAGAATCCAGTCGTCCGTCGGCGCAGCTTTGATACGCATGAACCGAAGCGTGAATATGGCGGCTAAGCAGCGATATTACCCTTTCGCTCAGGCGCGCGAATTCCAGCGACGTTTTGTTGCGCCATCTATTGCGAATATCGAATGTAAATCAATGCCGCCTATCAATTGCCGGCGCAGCGTGCACCGGCATCGAATTTCGGCGTTCATCCCCGTCGCGATGAAAGGGTGGCCGGCGTCGGCGGCGATTGAAGCGCGAGCTTGCCGCGTCTTCCGTCGGCGCTCGCGTTTCAAAGTGCGCGCCGACATCGGGGGTTCAAGGGTTGCGCTCAATTCAAACGCCGCAATTGAATTACCCGCCGGTGGCCTGGTTGCTGCATTCGATACCTTTCTTCTCCTCAACCTCCTCTTCGTCTTCTTCGCCTCATTCAGCTCGTATTCTTATCTGAGAATATTTGCAGATTTATTTAAGATGGAGCGCAATTAAATTGTAATTGCTTAATTGACAGCCAATCGGTGGTTGGAATAACCGACCCCACGCTCATTACGCATCTAATTCGCACCATCCCTTCGCCATTCAATTGGAACACGCTGTGTGAAAGAGAGCTTCCCCTAACGCCCGTACGGGTTAATTATTTGCCAAGCAAGAGGACGCCGCTGGCAATCCCGCTGCCTTCCAGACTCTTTCCCGTCGCATGCCAATTGCAATACTAATCATTGTAATAGCACACGCTGTAATCATGCCCCATTATCGGTGGTTGGCATGTGGCCAAATAACTCGGTTGCCATTCATCCACCAACGTGTTGACCTCTAAATGTTCATCATTCCGTCTTCTTAATTGCAATTTTTCATTTTCTTTTATGGTTAGCCGATTTCTGATTATATTTCGTGCAAAATTCTCATCCCCTTTAGGTTTCAAGTGTCATAACTGATTAAACAATTTAGGATATTGGTTCCAACAAGATTTTATGCTAAGTTTTGCTTTAGATGGTAATATATTTGTTCTTCAACCACCTCTTTCCTAACCTCATCTTTGCTTCTCTCTGTAATAGATCAGCAAATATTGATAATTGTTCTATCCCCGGACAATCGCCTTTAATTCTGTATATTCTGCTATAATCTCCACTATGTTGGTTGCAACACCACCACCGTGTTGACCTCTAAATGTTCGTCATTCCGTCTTCTTAATTGCAATTTTTCATTTTCCTTTATGGTTATCCAATATCTGATTATATTTCGCGCAAAATTCATCTTCCCTTTAGGTTACAAGTGTCATAACTGATTAAACAATTTAGGATATCGGTTCCAACAAGATTTTATGCTAAATTTTGCTTTAAATGGTAATATATTTGTTCTTCGGCCTCCTCTTTCTTAACCTCCTCTTTGCTTCTCTCTGTAATAGATGAGAGAATACTGCTAATTGTTCTATCCCCCGGACAATCGCCTTTAATTCTGTATATTCTGCTATAATCTCCACTATGTTGGTTGCAACACCACCACCGTGTTGACCTCTAAATGTTCATCATTCCGTCCTCTTCATTACAATTTTTCATTTTCCTTTATGGTTATCCAATATCTGATTATATTTCGCGCAAAATTCATCTTCCCTTTAGGTTCCAAGTGTCATAACTGATTAAACAATTTAGGATATCGGTTCCAACAAGATTTTATGCTCAATTTTGCTTTAAATGGTAATATATTTGTTCTTCAGCCTCCTCTTTCCTAACCGCCTCTTTGCTTCTCTCTGTAATAGATCAGATAGTACTGCTAATTGTTCTTTCCCTGGGATAATTGTTTCTGATTCTGGAATTTCTGAGATATTGTACTAAATTCCAGTCTTGACTCGATGACGGCTAAAGTTATACTTTGCACAGGAAGTTTTACAAGGTCTCTTCATAACATCAAATCTGATACAAAATATTTCTCCTAAGAGTATCGAATTTGACGGGTTTATCAGTAAGAGTGCCAATAATGAGATTATAACATTATATCAATGAGTGTTTGTTATTTAACAGTAAAATTAAATATTTTCTTTGCATTATGGACCAGGTCCTTGAGAGGGATGGCTTTGTGATAGTTCTCAGATGGTACCAGATGAAATTTTGTTTTAAACGGTAACTTATTTGTTCTTCAGCCTCTTCTTTCCTAACCACCTGTTTACTTTTCTATTACGATCTATTTCTTCATCAACTATTTGTAATAGATTAGCAAATACTGCTAATTCTTCTTTCACTGGAATAATTGTTTCCGATTCTGCATATTCTGCTACAATCTCCTCTATTTCAGATCGATTATGGATTTCCTAATGAATTGTATGTGCTAAACTCCACTTTTCTTCTGAGAATGCCTGAAATCATGAACTTTTGGAAGAATATCTACCTAGTCCTATCACCCAACTCTTTCTTAGTTATATTTGGGTTCTTAGCATGATATTGTGAGTATAGCAATGAATTTTTGTTATCTACAAGTGAAATTAAACATTTTCTTGGCATTTGGTGCCACGACCTAGAGAGTTCTTCTTAATAACTCTTCTAACGCTTCTAAGAACTTTTAGCCTTATAGAGATATCGCAATTAATTGTGATTGTAATCAACAAATTCAGCTGGTCATTTTGACGTCTGTTGCAAGCATTTTCAACGCGGCGCGAATGAAAAAGAAACTGCAACCTGAAAATCATTCAGAGCCCGTTGGTCGAGTCATGCAATGTCATGCTGATCAGGTTACTCAGCAATGCAACGCGAATTCTTGCAAAATGCTAATTCGCCAACGCGAATAACTCGCGTGAGTGAACAAGGGACAGAGTTGTGGTCGCCTCCGTTGACCCATTTCAGGCTCTCCCCGGTGCTCCAAGAGTACTCGCTCAGCATCTCAGTGTATCCACATTAATTCTGCGACCTGCATCACTTATTCTGTGTGCTGTTATTGCGCTGATTAGCTGCCTTTGTTCCAGCACGTCTACAATCACCTTGTCTCCGATTCCATCCTGTTTCGATGTTGATTTCTGATCTCCTCGCCACTTTTATGAGCGTTGGCGCTAATTTGCTATTGTGGCTCGTTTGTCTCGCTCCAGATTGCGTTCACATAGGATTGGATCGCGATTTTACTGCTCTGTGAATTCATTGTTCGCTTGTGGTTCCCACTTCTTGTTTCCCTGGTACACTTCTCTTTGCGTTCTGAGCTGGGTTGCAGCCTACTTTGGCAAATATTGGTTTATCAGGATTATTTCATCGCATTTAACATTATTATATCACTTAGTTCTTTGCAACAACAACTTTGAAGGCTGTTTTACATTGTGCTTCTATAATTTGGCTGGCAAAACGTGTTTTTGCCCTGTTTCCAGAAAGGTACTGAAGATTGCACATTGTTTATTGTGCCCAGAATTCGCGTTGCAGTGATGTGAGTCAATATTCCGGTATGGGGAACAATTAATAACCGATTTAGGCAATAATCCCGATTTAACGTATGAAAGTGCTGGTCCCTTGCGAAAATCTCGATTTTACGACTAAAACTAATGAATCCCATTTCTATATATGTCGCAGGCAAATGGCAGAATTAGCAAATCAATCAAATGCCTAGAGAATTTATAGATTTTCGGGAAATGGCAAACTTTCAATTATTTCTCTAACCTAAAAGCGTGAATGCCGTTAGTGAAATAATAAAACACGCAAATGGCATTCAGCT
>JAOEHK010008776.1:0-12580 GCA_025447835.1 Labidoglobus nevermanni
GTACTTTTTCAAATTACTTTGTAAACCTGGGCAGAAGGGCCAGTAAAGGCCGATAGCCCTTGCGTAGCAAGAATACGATAAAATAAATAAATAATAGTTTATATCAAATATACTTATTTTATTTTGGGTTTAATGATGATGGCATTTCCATTATGAATATTAGGGAGAAAATATATATATTTTTACATTAATAAAGTTAAATTGTTACAAATCTAAAAATAAATGAAAGCAATGAATGATTTAAAGAATAAAATATGTGCACAGATATGCTTTGCTTCAGTAAATAAATAAAATAAATTATTATGCATATAATCTTTCTGTTCAGTTACGTTACCCTTATCTATTTTGATATATGGGAAGGTTGAGACGGAAACTTGGCCGCCTCATAGAAGAATAAGTAGTACAACGGGTATATACACAAAGCCATAATTTTACAATCGAATTATTTATAACTATTGGAAGAAAGGTTTAAACTAGACACAGAAAAATAAAAAATTGTTTACTTAATGTTTGTGTTACGTCCATTTTCGCGTGATTTTATTGATTTGCTTAAAGACCCTAGTAAAATACAATAGTTGGCGATGAGTTAATATTCACTTAAAAACTTGTAGCTATAATGTTTAATAGGTGCTTTGGTTTATGTTAAAATTCAATTTGCTATGAGATTTGCATTTCAAGTTAATATACCGGATAAGTTTTGTGAGATCGAAATATTCTACTGAAATGAAACTTAAAAATATTAGCTTTTAGTTAACTGTTTGCTTTCGGTTGGCATACAGCACAACTTTAATTTGAATTTTAAATGCAAACTAAAGCATCTGTGATTGATAAAATGCAACAATTTATGATATTTCTTTTTACATGTATCTGAGAACTAGTCGCTATTTCAATTCATCACATACCATCTTAGGAGAAGCAACAAACCTGTTCAATATGCCACGACGTGAAGCAGAATGTGTCAGGTTCAATACCTGGTAGAGCATTAGAATTTAAAATCCCATAATCCTCTATCCCTAATCCCACAGAAATGCGACAAATGTAAAATATGAATATAGTAACAAGTGTAGTAAAGAAGAAATAAAGAAAGAACAGGTATTAATTGAAGCGATGAATAGAAAACTATTACAACCTAAGCACATAAAAGATTAGTACTGGTATCCAAAAATAGTTAAGGCTGACATCAAAAAGCACTGCATGCCAATGTTATCGAAGAAACCATCGGGTGTGCAATAATTCTGCTTCGAAAAACATGCATAAGTGTCACCTGTGTAGAAGAAAATTGCCAACATGTCACATAATCAAAAGCGCAACACTCTGATCCAGATGATGCAGGGCAACATGAACTGTGGGCTACGACAAGGGATGGAAATAATTGCAGACTTGTGATATGCGTAGCGGACAAGTATGGGGAATGCCCATTTTCGGGTGAGGGGATCCTCAATATTCCCCGTACTTGACTGCATCTTGGCCTAGGAAGGCAACCATGGTTTAATATCTATTAATTTTACTATGAAATATTTAAATACATTCGTGAGAGTGAAAGTTGCTTTTTCCCTTATATAGATTGTTATATTGTGTGTTCTGTACTCTTAAACTAGCTCGGCTTTGCTGACCGAGCGGTAAATTATACACAAAAAGTACATAAGTCCGAGTTCATTTCCCGCAGCATAACTGGGCGTATTGCAATACAAAACCCAACAATGAGTCTACATCCTTTTGAAAATACAAAGGTCAGCAACATGGTTAGTGAAAGGGCGATCAAACCAAAGGCTTTCTAGGCGTATAGTAGAAGGGTAATAATATTTATTGTTTCTCAATAAAAAAACCTTCGCGAAATATTTGTGATTTATTTTATATTTTTGAGGTCACAAAGTCACAATCATAAATGGGGTGGTGAATGAAATAAGTTTAAGAAGTCCTGCAATATAAAAAGTGCTATACAATATCCCAACAGCTGAAAATGTGTGGGAGCAGCCTTTTATTGTAGAATGGCGGAAAAGGAACCCGTCAAAATGTTTTGCAACTTTCGGATACAAATGGATATGGTGCTTTCACACAATAGACCCGACATAAATGTTATTGAACTGAAAATTGTGTATCATCAAAACAGCATGAGAATATTATTAAATACCAGGAGATGAATATTGTGGATCATTGAGTTGAACATTTAAGCTTTGACAAAATCACAATTTGAAAAGCAAACGAATTTGCAGAAGTCGAGTTTCAAAGGATTTGTAGTTGCTCTTGCAACGTGTTTCGATAACACGGTGTCTTCATCAGGCAGATGACAACTATATATATATATATATATAAACGAAATATATATATAATATAATATATATACATGCGGTGGTGCTAAATGGACGCTGCAACGACCATACCATCCCAACACAATGCCCTGGCGGCTCAAACTGGTCACCGGGGCTGACAACCTGTTCCTTAGGATGGAGTATTATAAATGCTATGTGCGAAACCGCGAGATCTTCCGCGAATTCGGACTGACCCCCTTTAGAGAACTTCGTGACAAACTCGCGAACAGCCTCCATGTTTTATTGGTGGGTCACTCTATCCCAGGCATTTTCAAAATCTCCCTGTACGTGCCTAAGGACACCGAGAGCTACCCTAGGCCTTGCAGCCCAGTGAGCGTCTACGTCACCTAGTTAGGTTTAGCTACCAGGTTTTCCCTATTCTCGGCAGCTTTGTGCAACGTAACCTTCGCGAATAGCGAGTTTCTACTGTAAAATTAAGTATAAAACATTTAGTACTGTGATAGATTGTTGCTTTTCTACAATATAAAGCGTAGCATATATCATATCATAGGAAACATTGTATATATTACTTCCGTATTCGTTTGGGTTTTTTATAATCAAATTCATAGAAGACAATTCCAAATGAATTTTTTGAGATCTTAAATTGATGATAACCTGAATGCACATAAAATGTTGAGATGTATTGTACCTCCATAATCTTTGATATCCATTCTTTATTTCTACCTACTTCCGTTCCGCATGAGGGTATAAAAGCGAAAAACTAAAATCATATTGGTGCTATTTGGGCAACATTTCATATTCGCTCATTGGGCAAGTAAAACAAGTATCCAATGGTTACAATTTACCTGTAATGCTCATACACAGTAGTAGAAACCAAATAGAAACTATTTGGGATCCAATTTTACTGGAGTAATGATACAAATTTCAAGTAATCCTGCTGAACATATTAAAATACAATTCAATCCTACCAATCCAATACTTTTTATGACATACCCCACGGATTTTTTAAATTAAAACCTATATGTGGGTACACCCATAACAATCGGGGAAAATTTGAAAATAAACTTTGTCAGGCGCTCGGTAGCTGAGCGGCTACGGAGCGGACATGGATGGGTCACGAGTCTACAGACTTGGGTTGAATTCCTGGTACTGCGTTACCGATGACTACTGAGGGCCAGTAGAGAGAGGACAGTACGACATCTGAAATAGCACCCTGCCCTATATGCTCTTCCAAAACTAAGAGGCCGTACAAGGAGGATGTACAATGGGCCCAACCTTATCAGGCGGGTGGCATGAAAGGGTCTGGCGGGTCACATGTGGACTGAGGGCTGGGCGTTGCTCAACCCTGATCTGGACCATAGTCACGAGATATAAAATGTAGAATTGAAAACAGAATTATTGGAATATACCCCACCCGTACTATAATTTGTAATCACATTTAAGAAACATGTTATTTGTTTAATATATTATGATCTTGATTAATTGCTCTATTTCGTTGTTTCAGATGAAACCTGATAACTTCAGAGATTTAAAATATAAAATTTATTAAATGTTTGCAAAGTGAAATTTATAAATGTCTGCATCATCTTTCATCGTTGATTATCATTAAAAACAAAACGCATAAATTCAAAGATAAACATGCATCAACTTCAAAAAGTTAAACGAAAACATGATTCAAGTGAGGCGCCTGCTAAAAAATTATAAGCAACAGTTATGAACGATTAATACAGGAAAAGTTCGCGAAGATATGCTTTAAAAAACAGTGGAGCAAGAAGTAAAAGTTAAAAGGTGGAGAAACTTGGCAATTTGCCCTTACTTTGCATCCTAGCATTGGATTCTGAATGGACACGATGCTACGTTCACTAGTAATGCAGCTTTTGTGCCATCTTCTGCTCTCAAGGATAATTTATGGTGAGTGCATTGAATTTTTGCACTATTTTGTTTCAAATCACGCAACTTCATTTCCATGCTTCCATTCTATTTACAATCCCACGAATTGGAAAGTTGCATTACATTGGTATTCATAAAAATTAATTAATGAAATCTGTAGGGAATTGGAAATCGTAAATCACAAATTTCAAGTCTTAGATAAATCTCAACCCCTCAATAAATTATTTCCTGAAGATCGCAATAATAAAATGTACAATATCTCATAGTAAAAAAATAAGAGCGTGTTTTAACTCTCCAATTCCTCAATGAATTTTTATCTTTTTGCGGGAGCGTCGCGGTGACGGTATGGATTTGCGATTTAATGGCGTTGCAAATTCCACGTTCTTCGGGCAATAAAATTTAAAGCTTCGCTGCAACCCTGAACTGAGGATGACTTCACTTCCAACACTCAAGCTTCAGCCATGCCATGACAATTCCAAGCACAGTCTGCTTGAGTTATGCATTGAGTTTTTTATGGCTTGTCCACTGAGAAAAACGTGTAAAACGGAAATGAATGACTTTTTGCAGATTTATTCCTATTTGCAAATCGTTTCACCACTAACATAATACCAGTCGCTCCTCTACGATGGTTAAAATTTAATGCTGTATAACAGAAATTATACAGTAGAAGCTTGCTATTCGCGGGGGTTGTTGTTGTTAGTTGTTTTATTGGAGGCCGTGTAACGCAGCACTTAGACCAGTGTTTCCCAAGGTGGGGCGTACGTAGTTTTTGGAAGGGAAGATAGGATTGGGTTATTGGAATGGGATGGGGAATCGTAGAGAAGCGTACAGCAACCACATCTGCCATTTCCGATGTCGTACGGTACCGCTGTGCCAGGTATTGAACCCAAGTTACCTTCGGCTACCGTGGAGGTTCCGTCTCACTATGTTGCTGCAAATACAGAAAACACGAATATTTTGTACAGGTTTAAACGTTCCAAGTTTCAAAAAGTACGCATATTGGGCACAAAAACAGTGATTTTTAACAATATTTCTATCCCAATTAATATTAATTTTCGGCTTAGATAACGGTTTAAAGAAATGAGCAATTTTCTCTTGTTTCGCAGATTGAACAATGATATTGGTCCGATTGACATTTAATATAAAATGGAGTATTTTGAGTAAATATTTTTTCAATAGATTCTTTAACATATTCAGACTCTTATTCACTTCAAGTGCATTCATTGCTCCAGTATTCCAAAACACAATTAGCACATGTATATATCGGAAATTCTCAGATTGAATCCGCGAATAACGAAATTTTGGGCAGCGAAAACAGGAATAGGGTGGCATTTTTCTTTGCCCGAATAGAGAATCCGCGAAAGCGGATTCTCTATATATATCTATATATTTTTCTTACTAGCCAAAGACACACTCTACTTTTATTGCTGATCATTAAAATTATTCTTTACTGAAATGAGGAAAGTTTCCTGACAACTTGCGCATTTTCAAAAATTGGTACATTTTAGTATAATGACGCGCAAACTTTTTGCTAACTTTCCAAGTACATTTCATAAAAAAACACGATCGCATTGCAGAGTCGCATATAATGACTCATCAAATATGAAGAAAATATACAAAAATTCTATTCAAAACAGATTATTACAGATATTAGAGATACACTACATTTTTATATGCATTATACAAATATGCAACATTAAAGACATTCAATTTATGGATTTATACAAAGTATATTAACAAACTATTCTTTATATGCTATATTGTCAAATAAATAAACAGGCAAACGTTGTTCAATATTTTCAATACAAAATCTTTTATCAGTCAATACAGAGTTGTATTTTGAAAATCTGCATTCAACATTAACCGACGTAATTGGTGGATAGTTTAAAGCAGGGGTCGGCAACCTTTTTGATGTATCGGGCCGCAATGAAGCAAAAATTTCTCTTTGTGGATCATAGCGGGCTTCAATTAAAATTTTTGTAGGTTGTGGTGGGCTGCACTTGTTATTGCCCGGACTTGTCCGTCGCGATCTCTCTAGAACAGCGGACAAACAATGGAAAAACACTTGGTTGACATGCAACCCAAAAAACTCCTGGGCCACTTTGAAAATACATTAATACTCCGCAAGGCAATAACGGGGAATACCCATGGGTTCGTTACCGCTGGACTCTGGAATTCCCTGGTTCCTTAGGCGGGCCACAGAAATGTACAACCTGGGATCGCGTTTAAATTTGAACTGAAAACGGGTTTTAACGGTAAGAGACTCTTGTAGTGGTAGTGATCCAATCTCTAATTTAAGGATAGTTTTAGGAACAAATTCATAATTTGATTTAATATGATAGAGTTCATGATGAATGGATTTGCTTTGTAATATCAAATTAGATTCTGAAATAACAATGTTTCTTTGTTGATAACTAAAAATTAATTCCTTTATGTATATCTTATCTTAATTCGAGGACATCCCAAAGCATTCGGTTATGCATATTATAGTTTTCGATATACAAGAGCATATAATCCGGTCTCTAGTTATGAGATTGTTAATATTCGACAGATAATATCATCTCGAGAGTTCGAGTTTCCTGTCAGAAGTTGATTTTGCCACACTGCTTCTATGAAATCGATAAAATCATAAGTAAAACATAAGTGCTTTAATCAAATATATATTACACGAATTAATCCCGGAGCATTCCTGTAATTCCAAGTTTGAGTGTTTCAACTCATTGCTCTGCCTATTTGTAAGTGCCCAACCGTGGCCAGAATAATCTCCTGCGTCTAACATTATTATCCCTTGCCCGCAGCACTCTTCAATCAGCCTCAGCGTGATTTACGCTGATTTTCCTCTCCAGTCCTTTGAGACAAAAGGATGTAAGTGCCTGGCGCAAGTGTGCCCTCCTCGAATTAACCTCTATTCTTTTTAGATGTGGGGCAGCAATGTACTCACATATTCGTACTACCCCTTAATAAGAGCTTCCACTTACACCCTTGTCGGCTAATTCCTAATGTGTTTATTCTGCTCTACTACTTTATTACAGTTTTCGAGTTGCTTTAGGTTTAGAAATACGTTACCATTTACTACTGTGTGTTATTTCTATTATTCTTAATCCATTCTATGAATTTAGTATCATAACGTTACTCACAGAAACTACAGATTAGAGAGGTTTAGTTTCAACCTGCTCTATTTATTTTTGTATTTATTCAACATTACTATCTATCTGCTATTTATACCCCAAGGCCATAAAACTGCAACTCGCGGTATCTCTCGAAGCTAAGGCGCAACGGACAATCACACGGAATACCCCTGAATTTCTTGAGCTTCGAATTTCCGAGAATTTTTTATCAAAAAATTATCCAACATGTTGGAAGATATGGTATCGTAGAAACAAGATAAAGACTGACCATGCATTGATCGGCATTTTGTTACTCACGGCCCATATCATTTTTATTCTCAAAATTCGGCGTGGCAGTGAGTTGACATTTCAGATATTCAGAAATATCTAGAAATGAGTAATTGCTCTTTAAGGTCCACCAAATACTCTCAGAGAGTTACGTGGAATTCAAATATCGAATATGGAAACAACAATATTATTGGCTGATGATTTTTTTGCTTTTCCAATGTATTAAGTAATATATAGTTTGGTTAAAGCAATGGTAAAAGTTTCATGATATTTTATTAGTATTTATATATAATTACATTCTTAGCATAGATTTTACCCTGCAGGCAAATCATATAAACTTATTTGGCACGCAATGTACGCTAGTGCGCCCTATAATAACAAACAATGGGTGCATGCGAATTTTGGCATTACAAAACCAGCATTCAGGTTGTTATTTCACTTCCATGCATTTGCCATACGTGAATCGAGTAAATGAAATATGATTAACGCTCGCAATTAAACGGCATATTATTTATTGCACTGACATGTCAGCAATTCAATACAATAAGGAATAATGAATATGAATTGAGTTTATTTATGGAATGAAGAATATTCTATAGCTTGAAGGAAGCAGGATTTTGCTATATGCTATAAAATATTGTATTAACATTTAGCGCGAAATTTTACACGGTAAGTGGCACGCGCTGGGGTTACGATTCGATTGAATGTAAAATGTTGCACGCATATAGGTTTCGGTTGCCGACCCCTGGATTAACCAATTCATCACAATTTTATTGTTCTCACGGAATATTTAATATTACAAAACTTTTCAATTAGTTTACGATTTTTCGAATCTATTTATTTCTTTCTACATTTTCTTAGCAATGTTTAAGTGTTAATTCACTTTACTTAACGTCATTTCACACAATGTTTTGTTTTGTTCCGTAATTGTGCATTATATGTATTAAATGAATTAAAATTGAATCAAAGTATAATCGCTGCTTATATGAAGGTTTCATGATTCTCGTTTCTGCTGGTCGTTGGTTTGAAATGGAACCAAAACAATGAAATTGTGAAAAGCACACAGATGTTATTTATTATATGAAACCAGCAGGACGTTCAGGTAGCATTTATTCGCAACAAAAGGATGCATATACACCCAGGAGAATGCCATTCAATGAAACTCAAACACACATTTGGCATGTTGTAGTTAACAGGAGGGTATATTTGATTTTCAGTTGAAATTACAATATGCATATACAGATTTGCAGCTGGTTCAAACAAATTTCAACCATATTCAATACCATTACATATTTTCTTTGTATCCTTCCTTGTGCTTTGCAATTATATTATTGTTTGTTCTATAGTACATGAATATGTGGACATATTGCATCGCTATAATACATTTATAAATTATATTATCCATGATAGTTTGAAATAAGTAATTTTTTGTAAATTAAGCATATTTAAAATGTGTACCTTGAATAAGTTTTCTTATTTTAACTATATCACAAAAAGTTTACAAAATACATCAAATTAATATTGAAAGTTATAATTCGTAATTAAAAATAAGGGGGGAAATAGATTTTGGAAATATTCATATTATATTTAAAGTTATGTGAGGAGAATTTATATTATCAGTAATATCAATATGGTAATTAGTCAAACCACTAGAATTATTGCAATTTTTAGAAACTTGTTCAGATGTAATAATGACATCTCTGTTGGCTCATTTCGCTAAATAAAAGTATTGATTTCCTAAAATCTTTGAAAGAATTTAGGAAAACGATAAACTATGTTTTTCCTATAGAGATAGCCGTGTTTAGGCGCAAAATAACCTGTAAAATCATAACGAATCTATTGAAAAGCTGTGACTTTGAATATTTTGAATAAAGAAATATGATCACTAATATAGAAGTAAAAGAATTAATATTTAGAAATATATCAATGGTTTGACTAGAGGCCTATTTTTCAAATTTAACGATTATTCCAACATAGAATTAAATAAACACAGATATATATACCGTGTTAAATTGAAAACGTGTAAAAAAAGTACCGTGTAAATCGAGGGATAGGTGTATTTTATAAAAGATCGCCGTTGCTTTTGAGTAAAATATAATGCAATGTGTTGCAAAATTGAATGAATACTAAATGGCAAATGTGAAATGAAATCATAAATATGCAAAGGCAAAACAATAAATTGATAGCGCACGTCGGATCAATTTATGATTCCATTTTATTATTATTTAATTTAATGCACGTTTCAGTTTTAATTGCTCTTTGAAATCGCAAGCCATGTGCGGCAGTTGCACGTTGCATGACAATTTCAATGCGTAAAGTTAACGGAATGCGCTTTTACTGTTATTGTTATTGCGTAATTGCAAACCAAGCATGGTGTGCTGCAACCCATATAACACGTTCTCCCTTATTGCATATTAATCCCTGGACAATTAAAGCAAAAAAACGGCTATGATAGCAATCGAAATGTGGTTTGTTGCTGATTTAGTGTATTCATTTACTGCCTGAAATAACACCGAAAACGCAGCTTTTTTAAACCGCTACTTTAATACGTTTTATTTGGCTGTTATGTACGAATATGTAGAATACAATGTAGGAAAATATGAATGCCTTAAATTTCAAAGAAAAGCGTTCCTTCTTTATCTCTAAAAGCCACAACGACAAACGGGTAATACCCCAAATCCCTCGAAGTTCGTTCACATATGTGTGGCCTGCGAAGTTATGATGTTTTCCAAAATGGCCAGCGTGTTCATTTGGGTTGACCGTCCCTGCTTTACGCCGTAACATAATTGTTTATTGTTTTGTTGGAGGGCGTGTGATATAGGCAGCACTTAGCCACTACAATTTGGGTCAATTGTCCTACGACCACTTAGATTGTAAGGGAAGATACTGTTATTAGGATGGGATGGGGTTTGTAGAGGAGCGTACTACAAGTACATCTGCCATTTCAGATGTATTGTCATCTGGGCATTATAGTTAATGGTATCCCTGTGATTGAACCTAAGTCACTAGGTTTTCTGAGGAACCTATGTTCCGTGGATATCGGGGTATAGGTGTATTACCGACTGTAACAACCATCACCCACTACCTCGAATCGACTTCTCTCTAGTTCGTGTTGTAGCACTTCTTTTATCATTGTTTCTTCGTGAATATTCTTTAGATTCTCTTGTCTTGAGTCATATCACACTTAATGCGCTACTTGTATTGTTCACTGCTCTTAAATTTCGGGAACACTCCTGAATGGGGATAGTAATATCACAGATGTATGCTCACAAAACCTATTCAGTTTTGCGGAATAATTAAGAAATGAAACAGCAAACAGGACTTATATGTAATTCAAATTGTTACAGGGGGTGGAAGCGGTGGTTTTTCGTCATCGTCTTCGTTCGCCACCGCTGCCACATCAAATGGGTTGAAATGGGTGCGGGTGAATCTGCCGCAGTACCGGAAACCTGGCGAGTTAGCCCAGTTGCAATGCGACTATGATCTTGGAAACGATACCCTGTACGCGGTGAAATGGTACAAGGAGAATGAGGAGTTCTATCGTTTCGTTCCAAAAGAGCGACCGCAGGCGAATAGCCATAAAGTGGACGGAGTACATGTTGACGTAAGTCTCATTCCGACCTATACGAGTTTATCCATGCGAACCATATCTGTGCACCTTTGATTTCGCCAATTGCTTTCAAATTATTCACCACAAATCAAATCATTGTGGGTGGTGAATTCGATCCGACTGGATGGAAAAATAGAAATAAATCATTCTTGCGTCATTGTTGTGCAAATGCAGGGATTTCCTTTGCCCAAAAATAATTTCGGCATGCACCTAGACTGCAGAATTTGTCAAAGCCGATTACCAAAGAAGTTCAGTATTGTGTCGTTGATGTCGACTGTGAGTGATAAAGCATACGAATAAATGCTGAATGTTGCGAACCGCCGTTGCTGCCACCAGTGCCGGCTCTAGTATTTCAGGGCCCCGATGCAAAAAGAGTCATTGACGCCCCTCGAAGAAGCATTACAGAAAATTTGATAAAATGATTCCATTATTATGTTCCAATATACAGCCTTCAGGCACGGGGAATACCCGAGGTACCGTCACAAGATGATGGGTCTTTTCCGTATAACGTAATGGCTTCAAACTTATGGTGCCTCTACAGTACAATAGGCCTTTTAGGCCGCAGTGCTCAGGGCAAATGGTGCCCGTAGACCCCCTCTATATGGCGACCCCTCGCAGGAGCGCTCGATTGCTTCCACCTGGAGCCGACCCTGGCTGCCACCACCCTGAATCAAGACCTCTTGTCAAGCAAGTCACATTTGCTCGATCACGCCAAATTATCGATTGGTTCTACGTAAAAATGTTCATTTTGCCTTACGTGTTGTGCATTTGCAATAGGACATCTTCAATTGTTGCGTGCTATACTGGGTATTGCCAGGCATCAATTATTTCATCATTGGAAATTATTTATCGAAACTTTCAGTTCTCGTCCAGATACCGTTAACACATTTTTTTAATCAAGTAAATGTCCGGCGGTCTTCTTCTGTAGACCCTTCGATTTCATCATATTTATGCATGATAACTTCCTGTTCGCTGGAAACAGCCGCCTATATCGTCGTATTTTTCACTTATCTACTTCATCCTTTATAAAAAAATCCGATAAATTCCTACCACTGTAATCGTAAAGATTTTTCAATTACTCTACTATTAAACTACTATAACAATTACATGCTTCAATGGTAACAATTGGTATACGTTATTTTTTGTTGGAAACTACGTAATGAATGAACATTACGAGAAATGCATTTGCTTCAGTTTCGAAATCTGGCTTTCTAGAGAGTAAGAATTTGCTTGTGTCGTAGTGACCATTTGTGTGCATTGGTATGCTAAGTGAATTCACTATAAGTCATTAGTAAGGCCCGGATTCTAGGCAAACGGATTATTTTTTTAAATTTAGGGGCATTCACGAAACTTGAATAGAAATTCATTTCTCATTGAGGAGATTGATATGACCAAATTTTTTCAGCGCCTAAACG
>JAOEHK010008798.1:309-12575 GCA_025447835.1 Labidoglobus nevermanni
GCAAATAGACCCCTGGGGGTCTCTAGACCCCACTTTGGCGACCTCTGGTCTACCCTAAGTGCTGCGTGTGTCACACGTCCTCCAACAAGCCAACTAACCAATATCCTTGTGTGGAAAAGTCCGGTGCGCAACCGTCAAGTCCAAAACTGTCCTAGAACCACATAAGATCGTTTGTTTGGCTTCGACCCCCACTAGACCCCCTGGCTCAGATAGACCTCTGCCTTTGGCAAATAGACCCCTGGGGGTCTCTAGACCCCACTTTGGCGACCTCTGGTCTACCCTAAGTGCTGCGTGTGTCACACGCCCTCCAACAAGCCAACTAACCAATATCCTTGTGTGGAAGAGTCCGGTGCGCAACCGTCAAGTCCGAAAGTGTCCTAGAACCCCATAAGATCGTTTGTTTGGCACCTGGCATGATTGGTCCTGGCCCTAATTGTCAGGTCAAGTGCATCCGCTTGGCGTACGACAGCCGGCGAGCGGTGGTCGGATGCGCGGATGGCCGCGTGTACATCTACGACGCGCATAGCGGAAAGGCGACGCGGACGCTCAGCGGGCACGGGGGCGAAGTGAGCGCCGTGCGCGTCACCGATCGCGACGACTTCCTGCTCACGGCCGGCGCGCACAAGGTGCTCATCTACCCGTTCCGCGCGGAGGACAGCACGCGCAGCCTGCTCAAGCTGAACAAGAAGTCGGCGCACCACGTGCTGCCGCACAGCGGGCACATCACGTGCGTGGAGATCGCGCGCGATGGCCTCGTGTCGGCGACGGGGGGCGCCGACCACCTCGTCAACGTGTGGCAGCTGAACACGCACGAGCTGCTGCTGACCCTCAACGCCCACACGGCCGCCATCGCCGACGTCAGCTTCGCGCCCAACACGCTCTTCCTGGCGTCCGCCGCCGACGACCGCACCGTGAACGTGTGGGGCCTCACGCGCGGCTCGCTGGTGGCCACCTTCAAGGGCCACCAGGCGCCCGTCGCCACCGTCATGGTGATGATGGACTCGACCCGCGTCATCTCCAGCGACCGCAACGACACGCTCTGCATCTGGCTGGCCGACAACGGCAATCTGCTGCAGTCAGTGACCGGGCCCAGCCAGTGCGTGGGCGTCACCAACAATATGAAGTACGCGGTAGGTGATCAGGGCAGCGAGGACACTGTAACACAGTGTTTCCTAAACTATTACTCCCCCCAGTCACCAGTCATTACACCAGTCATTCCGAAAATGGGCGCTATAGCGATTTAGGGGGGCGGAAATGGACCGTCTACTCCAGGCATGGCCTAGGGCAGTGGTGGCGAACCTTTTTTCTTGAACGTACCACAATAGTCCAAATACCACTTGTCTCGCGTTGTTGACGTGCCAGACAGTTTTTATTGAGAAAAGTTTGATAAACTTGTAGCTATTAGAATATTAACAACAACAATTAACAACAATTTTCAAAATTAAATATATTTACAAATAATGATTGATGTACTTACAGGCAAATTCTAAGAATCGTTTATATTTTCTGTTCAATAATTCTGCGAAATCCATTTTTATTATGATACCTTCACGTGCCAGCAAAAATTTCGTACGTGCCACCCCTGGCACGCGTGCCATAGGTTCGGCACCACTGGCCTAGGGTATTCCCCGTGCTTATCTCTTGACTATACATAGCACTCGCCGCCCGGAATAGGCCGGGGTATCCATGAATGTAACATCTACAAATGGCACAACAGACAGGGGAATTCCAGAATCTAGCGGCAGCTGTGGTGGGCCCGCGAGATCATTTGGGTTGACCATGCCTGGTCGAAGTGTAAATGCATAGGTCGGGGGACGGTAAGTGATATTTTTCCAGAAAAGGGGTCGTTGTGCCAAAAAAGTTTGAGAACGACTGATTTACACTTACACCAGGGACGGCCAACCCAAATGAACTCGCGGGCCATTGAAAATGTCTTTTTACTTCCTATGGAATTCCCCGGACTTGTCCATTGCCCCATTTGCAGATGTTTCATAGATTAACACGGGGAAACGCGTTGGGATCGGTCCGATCTTCCGATTCCTCGCATCTCGGTCCTTTCGGTCCTTTTGTGCTATCCCACCTTTATTTTTCTAGTCGTCTGATGTCCTCAAAGAAGTGCATGAGCTCCTCCCAGGACAATTTAGCCATCTCGACGTGGGTCAGTGCCTTCCGTTGCACCCTTAGTGCGATGCACTTGCCCATTATATGCTAAGGCGTTTCATCCTCTTCTAAGCAGTACCTGTGAATCTTCGCGAAGACCTACCGCAGCTAAGTGCTTATTGAACCCGCAATGTCCCGAAATGAGTCCTACGACTTCTCTTAGCCTTTCTTGTCCCCAAGAGAGTGCAAGTCGAATCGAGGTGCTTGATGGTTTTCTTCCCAATATCTTGGAGTGATGCATTCCCGGTGCCAGTTCCCATTCGTTCCTTGGCCATGCTGAGTTAGGCGGTCATTACCGCCCCCCCCCCCCCACTAAATCTCTGCAGCGCTCACTTTGGGAATGACTGCTGTAGCGGATGAAGAACGCGTGACTCGCCTCGGTCTATAGGTCTGCACGAACGCCGACACTACGCTGAAGATCTGGTCGCTGGTGCGCGATGATGAAAAGTACACCGTCAGCCATTCGGAGGCGATCACGTGCTTCGTGGTCACCATGGACTCGCTGCACGTGATCACCGGGTCGCGGGACATGTCGCTGAAGGTGTGGCAGGTCAACGGCGGCAAGCTGTCCCAGGTGCTCATCGGGCACGCGGACGCCGTGACCTGTGTGGCCGTCTCTGTGGCGGACAAGAGTCTCGTGATCTCGGGATCCTGCGACCACAACCTGATCGTGTGGGACATCAATACGGGCGCCGACGTGCACACGCTCAATGGACACCTCAGCTACATCACGTGCGTGAGGTGCTCCGGCGACGGGAGCACTGCGCTGTCAGGTAAGTGAGGTGGAAGGCAAGAGGGTAGGTCATCCTAGGAGCGCGAGTACCTCACGCCTCCCCGGCTGCACGCAGGCTCGGACGACAAAAGCATCATCATCTGGGACACGCGACGCGGTCTGCCGCTCACCTCGCTGCAGATGCATTCGCCGATCATGCGGGTCGAACCGTCCTCCGACTTCTCGCGCGTCGCCGTCATGCTCAAGGACACGCAGCACCTGCCCATCATCTGTCTGCACAATACGCCGGCAAAGTACGTCAAGCTGCCCACGTATTGCGCTCCGGAGAAGGACATCATCGAAAGTACACCACGAGCCATCCATAGCAATGGCCACGCCCACTGTTTGATGATTGGGATTGCAGACCCAACGAAGATGGCGCCGAAACGACAGCTGCGACGATTGCTCAAGAAGGAGGTGTCGCTGGACACGTACACGTGGCAGAAGAAGTACGCCCATCTCACATCCAATCTGGTCATTCCGGCCGTGGACGAACGCTTCAAGCGGCGTTTCTCCGTCTCGGCCAGCATGGAGGAGATCTCCAAGATTCTCCAGAAGGACGAAAAAGTACGCCATTTGCTGGACGCTCCAATGTTGCAGGTAAAACGAATGCGATTTTCCAGCCCGGATTGCCCTCCAAGCAAGGATCCTTAGCGCAATCGCAGCACTTTGATCAGCTGGAGGCTCTTTGGAACAAAAGATCGCCGCCTCGAAGGAAACAGCAGGTATACTATGACCTCCTCAAGGAGGGAATCCAATTCAATTCGTTCGCTGCGAAAATCATCGGCAATTGCTTGCAATTTGTCGCAAATTGTTATTGCAGTCCCTCTCCAAGCAATCATCACTTGCTGGCTCATCCGATGAGGATCAGTTCGACGAGAGCGCCGGAAGCTTCGGTATTGGTAAGAGATAATGGACTCGCCGGCATTAGAGGCGTCAGGCGAGTAGGTCACACATCTGGTCCAGGTAAATCGCGCAAGTTGCCCGACAACAATAAGCAAATATAAAGTAGTTTTGATGAAATAAATACTTCGGCGATTACAAAGACAGAACCATAAACCTAAAAGGAGCCATAGAAATAACGCGCCTCAAGCTTATCGTTAAGCAACTCGCAATTAAGGGCGATTAGTCGGCTCGCAAATGACTAAGAAATAACGATGACCATTACGACGATTGCGATACCGATAATCAGTGCAATCCTTAACGGCTAAGAATTGTGCAATGCTTGAAACTGACTGAGTTTAGTCCTTTCCTCGCCTGGGCAATCAACGTCGGTAGAAGCCTACTTTAACAAGGCAATAAGTTTCCGTCGTTTTTGATGTTGGATGTGGAGAATAGATCAATAGATCTTAATACTCGTTCATTAAACTTGTCATCAACAATTGGACGAACGCAATGAATAATAGAGACAATCGAAGATGTGCTATCAGTAGCCTAATATCCACATACAGTCATTCTACAATATATTCTAATTAGGCCTCGGCAAGGTACGGTACGGGTACGTACCGGGTATAAAAGGTACAGGTCTGGGTATATACCGGGTATACCAACGGGTATAAATGTATAAATTGGACATTATTACCCAATCAACGTGTAGGTCACGTGTTAAATCTCTGTAGATTATACCCGTACCCAAGTTTGCGGGTACGTACCACTGAGTACCCGGTACGTACCGTAGCTTGCCGAGGTATAATTCTAATAGCGTCGTTGTTATTGTACATTAGTTGAATGGATTTGAATTGGCCGCAGGAGAACTATACCGATAGGGCAATGTTGAATACATTTGCAAATGAAGCAACTTCTGAGCGTTGAAATTATCTCATTCCTGATTATATGCGCTCTTGTTTCAACTTGAAATGTGGATTTTAACCACTACCAAGAAACGTAGATTATTTTCTAAAGTAGTATTGTTACTTTAATGACAGTGAACTGACCTTGCGGAATTAAATGATAATTCCGAAACTTGGTACTTCAAAGATCTACGAAAAAGTGTTTCAGCTACCTGCAGGTTTAAGTAATGCTCTGTAGAAGCGTCGGCACTAAATGTATTTCACAAGAAAGTGCAGGAAAACCGTTAATAGGAAATACGACAGATTAAAACGTCTCCCTGCACGCGACTACTTTATTTACATACTTAAATTCCGCAGAAAATCAATAAAAAGCAGCCATCAAATATTTAGAGATTGAATGAACACGGAAGTCACAATATTTGAAATGAGGTTTGCTACGCGAGGGAAGCTTCCCTGACGCGGCTTCTAAATAGAATTGTTTGCTAGAATCAGCTGTGCAGCCATTCCTTCGATGTACGTGCAAATTGCTTCGTTCTGTTCTCTTCTTTAATATCTAAGCAGTTTCATCTTTCAGTAAACTGCAATATGCACCCTCGGAATGTTTCCCAAGAGCCGTAAAAATAGGACAAACGTGCAGCAGCAAAAGCAGCAACAGCAGTGCAATCAAAAGTACTGAATTTTCCTACCCTATTTCCTCCAAACAACTATTAAAATCTTAATAATAACTAGAGGGTATCAAATTTCCTCAAAATATGTATGCAGGACAATCAGTCGAAACATTCAGCTGAATATGCATTATATGCATAACAAAAATAAGAAAAAGATAGAACAACAATAAACAAACATTTAATTTGAACACATTCATGTCTGTCTGTTCGGGTTTTCGTCTGTCCGTCTGTATGTATGGGATCTCCTCCTAAAATACAAATAATTCGGTCGAAATGAAATATCTGGGCATGTTCCGTGTACTCTTGGGACAATGTGCAAGGATACAGTCAAAATTTATGACAAAGAAACGAACACTTTTCATGACAAAGGGTACTGCAATAGCGCTCGACGACGGTCTACTGCTTATGCGTCTCCGTCCGTTGCCAACCAGCGATTGTTTAACGAACAAATGCAAAAGAGAATGAATTTTCCATACCATATCAAGTAGGCTGAGACAGCGGCGCACGACAGGGCAGTATTAACCGATTGCTAACAGGTGGACGGACAGAACAGACGGGCTGGTAGATGGGCAAATAGTAGTAAAACCCAAGTAACGCTAGGTACTCCAATAGCACATAATAAATGGATTTCATGATGAATTTTCGAAGCGCCGCAGCATACATAGAAAAGGGAGGCATGTGGCTCGCAACCCTAGGATTCGCAAATCCTATAATATCCCCAAATATGTGGTAAAATGCCAGAATATGCAACCTATACCACAATTGAAGCCCTTGGAGCAAAATGTGTTAAGTGACATTTTAGTCAAAATGGAGTTAAGTGCAGTTTTGTCGTTTTGGTTACCTATACTATACTGTGCTAAATTTCTGTATCTGTACAATAAAAATTCAGTGAGATAGCCAGAGCAAAAAGTTGTTAAATTACATTGACTATATAGCGCCCATAACCACTAAATCGCGTTTTCCTCTAAAACTTCATTTTGTCACTTAACACCTTTTTGCTCCAAGGGCTTCAATTGTCGAAATATGCACCAAATTCCTAAAGTGCATAATTTTTATAGTGCCAAACGCTTTTCATTTTCCTAATTCGTGGAAATTCCGAAATATTCGGGTGTGCATATCATGGCCAGCACTTAGGCCAACCTTCTCAACCTCCGCAACCTTTTTGCAAGGAAGAGCCGAATGGCCATTGAAACAGCCAACAAGGAGCTGAAAAGAGGCTCACAAAATGTACCGAAGACCCTCCACTATAGATTCATATCAAATCATCATTTCAAATTCCATTGACCAAACAAACAACAAACTCTCCGACAAACTTTGTCGAAACCCTGGCACCAATGCGAGGCACATGTAGGGTGTAAATTACGTAATGAAATAATCGCTTGATTGGTAGAAACGCAATTAATATGCAAAGTTGATTAATTTCAATTGCAAATGCATATTTTCCCTTGAATATTGATGCAGAAGTGGCGAGCACATTGGGATATTTGTGAGTTATGAAACGCCAAACAAAGCTACGGATTGGATTGCTGCAATAATAATCCGAACGCAACCTGGTGAAATTCGATTGGAAATTCGCAAATGCTCCACGCATCATTGTAATAGCTTAGGAATTTACGGTGATACAGCGTTAAATTATATTCAAACGTTAACTAAGCTAATCATCGCTGTGTTATCAATGTCAGTAAATTAGATTAGATTGCAAATTAGATTCCAGCACTTTCTCCTCTTTAATCTTTATATTTTCTCTCTATTGCTCCCCATTCAAGTGAGTTGTAGTATTGGAAAAGCGATTCCTAATTGGCTTTCCTATTGTATCACCGTTTGCAGTCGCCTGCCAATTGTTAATTTAATGTCGATGGTGTCGGAGGGGTTGGATTGATTGCAGCCGCCAGCTATATCAAACTCGCAATATCCCTGAAAACTCCGGCATTATAAATGAGTTGGGAAACAATGGTAAACTTGTTACAGGAATACAATTGCTGAGACCGGATGTAAGTCTTGTATTCGGCTCGTATTTCAAATGATCAATATCGAATTAATTAATAATCATAGAAAAGAAACTTAATTGGGCTTCTAAAGTCCTCAGTTCTTTAGTTCGGATGCCAACATTCATAAAACTCGTTTGCTGCGTGAACAAGGTCAACCTAGTTAAGTGAATAAAAAGATAATATGATGATGCTGTTGTTGCTGCTGATGCTGATGTATTTGATATCAATAAGTCGAGTGGTTGTAGGCTTATCAACACCCAATCGCAGAGTATTGATTCGTTCGCCAATCGCAATTCATTCCTAATTGAAGCGAACAGCGACATACTTCGCTATTGTCGTTCGATAACCACATAAGCCACCCTTTCATTGCCAATTTCCATCTCCACATTCTATTTCAGTTCCCGTTGCCATTTAGATCCTAACGGGTCATTAATAATTGCAGACAATGTTGAAACAGCAATATCATGATATTCTCTAAGCCAGTGTTTCCCAAACTTTTTGCTCCGTAGACCCCTTTATGTCTTACTCAAGGCGTATTCGTATACAGTGCTGGCAGATAGGTCCGGGGAATACCCATCTTCGAGTAACGGGACCCAGGGTATTCCCAGTGCTTCTCCGCCAGCACTGTCTGCAAGTATGGGAAGTGGCAAGTTCCAACCATGAATTATCATTGGCTTTACTCTTACGTAGACCCCCAATTTCTTCTTTCGTTGTCGTAGACCCCCTGCAAATCAAAATCGACCTCTTTGGGAATCACTGCTCTAAGCTACATTGCACGAGTTTAATGTTAATTAAGGAAAAAGTATCATTTGGCGTAACTACACTCATTTGAGCATTCTGGGAGCAATTGTTCAGAATTAATTTGAGCAGATGCGAAATGTCAATTCGCATTGCGAATGTTAAACAATCGACATGTGGTAACGAAGCAAATCCTAAATCTGAGTAGGATGATCAATAGACGTTTGCAACGAATTACTCCACTTAATCCAACCAATATTTGCATCCCCAGTTGTCTGCGCAAGATATAAACATTTATGTAATGTATAATTGTAACTACGAAGTGAACAGCAACATGTACCAATCTTGTTGATTTTATTATTGTTATTACATCATTGTATTTAATTTGCATGATGTTCAATCACACAATTATTTATAGAACATTATCGTTGTATGTTACTGTAAAACGTTATTGTCTCATTGTAAGAATAAACAATATGTTGTTTTTGCCAATAAAGGACATAAATATGTTCAGGATATGAATCTAAACCAAAAGTACAGACGGACATTAGCCCCTTCTTTATTTTAATGTTAGAATCGGAATTAAGTGTCTTCCTCAATTACCTTAAGGAAATAAGGATAAAAGATGCTGTCAAACGTTCTTTAAAAGGCATTATTTCAGAGCTTCAACTTTTTTTTATTCGAAGTGGTTTTACGGTTACCTTTCGCCCCGAGTACCACGACCTAAAAGGCCTATTGTATTGCGACCCGCTAATTTAGGATCCAAATGACTCCAACTGGATTTCCTGAAGAAAATTCATTAGCTCCCTTGGAGGTGTTGCAATTATGTATGAGAGGATCTGACTGCTCCTCTTCCATATATACTGCTGGATATGACAAATGCTTTTGCATGAGCATAGGATATGGTGGGCCGTTTCTGGATCTCCTCTACATATTCTAAAAGTGGACAAGTCCCAATTTACTCAGGTGGTAATTGAAGGGATAATGACCAGAGAGTAGTTCTCATTTCGCGAGAAGCAAGAGATCCTTAGTTCTTTGAGTGGATGTCAACACGAACAGTTTAGCTGCCTCAACAGTAACCCACCAGTAGGCATTTTCGCATCTGTGTCCCCATCCCATATATTTCTTCCTGTGTTGTTGTGGTAGGCCGTAGGTAGGGAAGGGCCCAGATGGGGGTAGGGGCTGCCACTCCCGCAAGATGGTCCGCTTCCAATTTACCCCAGATATGTTCATGCACCTCAATTATAAGGCCTGTTTAACTCAGAAGCAAGAAGAATGGACTGGAACCCGGGACTCAAACGGAAAAGAGAAAGGCCAAGGTCAATATGGAGGAACCAGGTACAACAGGACTTAGAAAGGAACGGAATCACCAACTGGCCTGAGAAAATGTACATTTAGAAAACATATAAAGGGATGCAAATAAAAAAATAAAAGAACACGGGCTGATCTACCGCAATACATAAGAGCATGGACGGCCAACCTAAGCCCCGAACAAGGACGGGGAAGACCCGACGTTCGTGTAGTGGGTATGGACCACCAGGGTTTTCACGTGATTTGCAGAAGTCTAGCTTCGCGGATGTTTTTATTGTTGGATTCTGACGGTTACTTTACGATAGTGAACAAATTGATCAGTGGTGTTTTCTAGAAGTCTAGCTGATCATTGAGGAGGATATTTGATTTTAATCTTTTGTTGATTTCCATTGATTCTAATAGGTTCAATTTGATACTTTTGTTGTTGATATGCAAAACTTTGAAGTTCTGGTTGAAGGAGTGTCCTTGCTCGATTAGATGTTTCGCATAGTTAGAGTCATCCTTTCCCTTCTTGAAGCTACGATGGTGTTCGTTTATTCGCTCCTCAAAGGTTCTTCCCGTTTGTCCTACATATACTTTAGGGCAATCACCACAAGCTAGCAAGTAGACACCCGATTTTGTTTTCTGATATATCTTTACTATTGTTTATGAGTTTGTTGACTGAATTATCTGTCCTGAACGCAATTTGACATTCTGTTTTCTTTAAAAAATGTGCTACTTTTATTGATGCGGTTCCCTCATATGTCAGTACCTTATAATTATTATTCTCAAGCTTGGGAGTTGGGTATACAAGATTTTGTGTTATTCTCTTAATTTTCGCTTTGAGAATATCATCCACCATTGTGTTAGGGAAACCGTTGCTTTTCAGACGTTATTATAGTACGCCATCTGGTTCTATGACAAAGCCCAATATATTTCTCGTTACTTTATTCTCCATAAAATTCTTATAGAGAGATTATTTTGAATGAATAATATTTAAGCAATGCTGGAAGTTATCGAACATTTGAAATGCTTCGTTCACACAATTGCGTGAAGATGGCAGGACCGATAGCTTATTTATGCATTCTTATCACATAACCTAGACAAAGTTTGAACAAGTTGCATTTGTGACGGCGAAATCGCGTGCTCCAGTGATAACATTAATCGCTGATTCGGTTTCGTCGCCAGACTAGATGAGCAGCTCTGCAAACGGAACGCAATGGTGAGTAGTTGCCTTAAGCAGCAAGCAAATGACTTCTGCTCACTCTACGTTGCAGGTTCGCGTGTCCAACTTTAAAATAGCCTTCATTCATCCTGATCTCGGCATCGGGGGCGCAGAGCGGCTCGTGCTGGATGTGGCTGTGGCTCTCGCCGACCAGGGCATGCAGGTGAACTTCGTGACGAACCACTTCCAGCAATCGCACGCATTCCAAGAGCTGCAGAGCGATCGCTTCCCGGTGACCGTCATCGGCGACTGGCTGCCTCGCAGCACGTTCGGCGTCTTCCAGGCGCTCTGGGCCTACGTCCGCATGCTCTACCTCACCCTGGTCTATTGCGCCAAGCTGCAGTTCGCCGAGAGTCCGGACGTCTTCTTCGTCGACCAGATCCCGATGGCGGTGCCCATCCTGAAATGGTCCGGCAAGCGCACCGTCTACTACTGCCACCACCCCGACCTGCTGGCGAGCGCGCCCGGCGGCTTCTTCAAGCAGCTCTACCGTAGGCCCATCAACTGGTTGGAGCGCTTCGGCACGGAGCAGGCCGACGTGATCCTGGTGAACAGCAAGTACACCGAGACGGTGTTCCGTACGACGTTCCCGGAAATCAGGCGCAAGCTGCAGATCCTCTACCCGACCATCGCCAGCGCGTTCGTGCGCGACATCGCCGCAGCTAATCGCCGCCCGATCCACCAGCTGGCGCCAGAGATCCGGCCGGAGCGGCCCGGCGACGTCGTCTTCCTATCGATCAACCGCTACCACCCCGACAAGCACCTGGAGCTCGCCATTGACGCGATGGCGGCGCTGAAGACGCGTCTCACCTCCGAGGATTGGCAGCGCGTGCATTTGATCGTCGCTGGCGGCTTCGACCCCAACTCCGGCGTCAATGCGGCCTACTTCCGGCAGCTGGTGGAGCGCACCCATCAGCAGGGTCTCGTCGTCAAGGTCGTCTTCCTCAAGTCGCCCTCCGACCGGCTGAAGGCCGATCTGCTCAAGTCGTGCGACTGCCTGCTCTACACGCCCACCAACGAGCACTTCGGCATCGTGCCGCTGGAGGCGATGGCCGCTGGCAAGGCTGTCATCGCCTGCAACTCGGGCGGGCCGCGCGAGACCATCGATCACGAGGTCACCGGCTTCCTGTGCGAGCCAGACGCCGACAGCATGGCGTTCTACATGGCGCAATGCGTTGACGCCGATAAGGCCATCATGAACCGGCTGGGCGACAACGGCCTCAAGCGGCTCAATTGCCTCTTCTCCTACGACGTCTTCAAGAAGGACTGCATTGACATTGTTCGCAAACTGTACCAAACTAAACGTTGAACGCAAGCGGGTACTCTAAACTATTGTATTTTTTCTAGAAATAAACTTGTTGAAGCGGTTAGTTGATTTTGCCTTTGTATAGATCTGCTGGGGTGACCAGACAGTTGGGGTTTCCCTCACAAAGCCATATGACCACAACCATATAGCTCGCATGACATTTGCTCACAGATTAACTTTTTTCTTATTTATATACAGTAAAACCCCGATATAACGAATTTCAAGGGACCGACGTGAAAAATTCGTTATATAGGGGTTATTCGCTAAATCGGGGTCGTCATGATGAAAAAAGAACTCGGTATATATTATGTTTATACAATTGTATACAA
>JAOEHK010008809.1:0-12573 GCA_025447835.1 Labidoglobus nevermanni
CGTTGCGCCTTGGCTTTAAGGTGTTCCGCGAATTGTAGTTTTATGGCTTTGGAATGCCGCGAATTGTAGTTTTATGGTTTTGGGGTGCCGCGAGTTGTAGTTTTATAGTTTTGGGGTGCCGCGAGTCAAATGAGTTTGAGAAACACTGCTTTAGGGCAATCACCACAAACTATCAAGTAGACACCCGATTTTGTTTTCCTATCTGATATATCTTTACTTTATGATAGTGAACAAATTGATCACCATCAAATCAAACTCGACTTCTGCGGATTTTGTTTGCTTTTCAGAATGGAGTTTAAACTAATAAATGCCGCTTCTATCAACTAAAAAATGAACGTACTGGCACTTTCGCAATCGGTGTCATCGCTGCCAGCCTCTCCATTTCGCCGTTTGGCGCCGAGTCCGACAGCTTCCATCGACTGCAAATCGTCCCTGGAAGTCCGCGACTTCGAGTGAACACTCTGCAGCTCTCTATGCAGCTCTTCAATTTGGCTGATCATCTCATCATTGCGATCTTGCAGCGCGCCGTTTTCTCTCCGCAGAGCAATGATCTTGTCCTGGAGTGCATCGCATCTGGCTGCTTCCGCCTCGAACGATTTCGCCTTTTCGAACTCAATCGCGTCAATATGCTCCTCCAGATTCGACTTGCCTTGCTCCAACTCGAACACTCTGCTGGTGAGCTCTTTGTTCTCGCCCTCCACCATGCTCAGGTACTTCTGCACGCTCTGCAAGCTGTCTCTGAGCAGCGCCTCCTCCTGCTCCACATTCTTCAGCTTGTCCTCCAATATTTGGTTATCGAACAGCAGCTGCTCCTTCTCGTTGCTGCACTGCTCCTCAATGTCGCGCAGCATCTCCGCGTGCCGGCTTTCCAGGACCTTCACGCTCTTCTGCGTCTTCTGCTCTAATTTAAGCACGTTTTCGTCGACGTCCTGAGCCAACAACGCCGCCCGCTTATTGGCTTCGCTCACGTCGAACTGCAGCTTCTCCTTCTCGCCACAGAGCTGCTGCAGAATGCTCTTCAGGCACTTGATCTCCGCCTGGTGCATGGCGATGAAGGCGTGCAGAAGCGCCATCAGCGGATTGCACGTGTGGTCGATGCGCAACTCGGACATGCTGCGGATTTCCTTCTCCAGCATCGTGGCCAGCTCCTGCACTTCAATGTTGGCCTTATGCTGGAAGCCCAGGTCATGCAGGAGCAGGTCCGGACTGGCGATGCCCGCCGTCTCCCACATCGCGACGACAGCTTCGTGGTTGACGTACCCGGACCCGTCTGGGCCTAGTTTGATGTGCTGCAGCGTGGCATGCTGCAGGTCATCGGAATTGATGATGAAATTCGCGTCCGAATGCGAAATGCGACTTGTGCCCAGAAACTCGCTCCAGGTGTCATCGTGCTGCAGCGCTTCCAGCAGCTCCTGGAAGCTGATGCGTCGATTGCCGGAGTACGCCACTGAATTTATGGACAGATGGCGAATGACGCTATCGGCCAGCTTGTTCAAGCCGATCTCATCGCAGACGAGCACCAGCTCGTTCTGATTGAGAAAGCCGTCTTCGCCGACGCCCAGCTTTCGCCACGCTTCCCGAAGCATCTCCTCGGAGAAGGCATCCGCATCGGAGGTGATGAAGTTGGTATCTTCGTAGGCCTCCGCAGCTGGCTTGGATTGCGAACGTTGCACCGCGTTGCCCATCGGACTGTCGTCGATCCGCGGCCGGGAACGCCGTCCATACTTCTTCGAGCCGACAACATACTTGGGTGCCACTTCCCTATCCCCTTCGTCGTCCTCCGGGCTGCGCGAAGACTGCATGTTTCCCAGGAGCAACAGCAGGGCATCCTTGAATTGCAGAAAGGTCGCTCGAGTGCGATTGCGGTCGTTGAGCAGAGATGCGATCAACGTGTCGCTCTTCTCCTGCAGCTGGAGGGTGTCGCAGAGCTGTTGTAGGCTGGCCTTGTCCAGACTGCCATTATTATCCGAGTCGTAGCTGTCGAAGACCTTAAACAATTGTTCCTCGTACGGATCCAAGGAGCAGTGCTCCATTCTTTATGCAGCTAACCTACGAGCAACGAAAACACCTTCACTTCAGGCACATCTCTAGCGACTCAACTACCGTTCAGCTGCAACTCTTGTGTGATTTCCTAGCATTGTTAATGCTGATTGCATGCAAGTCACGCACTTGACAATTGAATTGTACTTCCGGGTATCGAAGTCTTATGAATATTAGCTTACATACCCAAGCAGCAAGTCTACATGAATGCTCTGGTTGCACTTGGAATGATGCTCGTCGTAATTCCGTTGGTAAATACATGTGGCGAAGAACGGAGTGCTGCACTCGAATGTTTTGGTATGCGACGCGGAGAGCCAGTCTGCCAAGAGTGTAACGGGAATTTCTACTTCCTCAATTTTGTCGAATGATGATTGGCAGTAGTGGAAATGCTGGCGACTTGATGTGTCGGTCACCGAATCACAACAAACCCAAGCCCTAATAAAGTGTGTCAGACATGAATTGCAACAACGCATCCAGCTGATCCTGTTTCTAGGACATTTGGAAGTTTCGAATGTTTTGATGTCGATAGAGGGAAACTATTGAGAGAGAATTGTTGCCTTTCTCGAGTTCTTTCTCTAGCTCCTAGCTAAGGTTTACTGAGGAACGCCCAATAGATTTTTAAAATTTTTGATTTAATAACATTACGAAGATGTCCTGAGTAAGGTTTAGTTTTAGCCCAGAAGATGACCATTTTCGACCGAAACTAATTGGCACAAATAAAGAAAGCAAAATTAACAATAGCTTGGAGTATTGACAACATCCCATAAAATGCGTTCAGGACAGATAATTCACTCAACAAACACATCAACAATAGTAAAGATATATCAGATAGGAAAACAAAATCGGGTGTCTAGTTGCTAGCTTGTGGTGATTGCCCTAAAGTAGAGGTCGCCAAAGTGGGGTCTATAGACCCCCAGGGGTCTATTTGCCAAATGCAGGGGTCTATCTGAGCCAGGGGGTCTATTGGGGGTCGAAGCAAAATCAATTCTTAATATGTTATGCACACATACTGCGTATGCACTTATAGTTACTTGGTTATCTTTGGCCAGCATACTTCCGAGAAGGGCCATCTCTTTCCTAGTTTAATTGTCGCTTTTCCTTGTGTTTGCAAATTGTTGTTTCAAGTGAGTCTTCGAAATTCGCATTCCCGTGAATTTACAGTCGGCCCATCCATGAAGTATTTCTTGGTATATTTTATTACGCCGTCAGTTTTCGTGGTAATCATCATAGGGTATACCCCGTGCCTGAAGTTTAGTTTTATTTGAAAATTACTTTTATAGGTGGTCGATGGAGATCCCGAAAAATTATATAGGGGTCGACGTTCAAAAAAGTTTGGCGATCCCTGCCTTAAGTGCTGCGTGGTCTCTGCTTGCTTGTCTCTCGCCCTCCATGATTTAAAGAAATATCGATAGATGGAGATCCCGAAAAATTATATAGTGGTCGATGTTCAAAAAAGTTTGGCGACCCCTGCCCTACAGCATATGTAGGACAAACGGGAAGAACCTTTGAGGTGCGAATTAACAAACACCATCGTAGTTTCAAGAAGGGAAAGGATGACTCTAACTATGCGAAACATCTAATACACCAAGGGCACTCCTTCAACCAGAACTTCAAAATTTTGCATATCAACAACAAAAGTATCAAATCAAATCTATTCGAATCAATGGAAATCAACAAAAGATCAAAATCAAATATCCTCCTCAACGACCAGCTAGACTTCTACAAATCTCCACTGATCAATTTGTTCACTGTCGTAAAATAACCGTCATAGTCCAACAATAACAACATCCACGAAGCTAGACTTCTGCAAACCCCAACTCATCAATTTGTTCACTGTCATAAATAACCGCAATAGTTCAACAATATAAACATCCGCGCGTCCATCTCACAGCAATAGTTGTCATCTGCCTGATGAAGACACTGTGTTGTCGAAACGCGTTGCAAGGGCAACTACAAAGCCTTTTAAACTCGACTTCGGCAAATTCGTTTGCTTCTCAGAATGGAGTTTAAACTATTAAATGCCACTTCTATCAACTAACATCCCAACAACTTCGTATGATTAACGCCAGAACGTCGCACACCATGATTCCAATAAATATATATTAGAAGTAAATTTGGAGTATTGACAATTTCCCTCTATCGATATTTCTTTAAATAATGGAGGGCGAGTACTGCAAGCAGAAACCGCGCAACACTTAAGGCAGGTATCGCCAAACTTTTTTGAACGTCGACCCCTATATAATTTTTCGGGATCTGCATCGACCCTCTATAAAAGTAATTTTCAAATAAAACTATCTAAACTTCAGGCACGGGGTCTACCTGATGATGATTACCACGAAAACCCACGGCGTAATATAATATACCAAGAAATACATCATGGTTGGGTTCACGGGAATGCGAATTTTGAAGACTCACTTGAAACAACAACTTCCAAACACAACCACAAACACAGCCTTCCAAACGCAGTTCGGTATGTGTGCATAACATATTAAGAATTGATTTTGCTTCCACCCTCAATAGACCCCCTGGCTCTGATAGACCCCTGCCTTTGGCAAATACACCCCTGGGGGGTCTATAGACCCCACTTTGGCGACCTCTGACTTAAGGCAAACATATGGGCCCTTTGTACAGCCTCCCAGTCAGCCAGGTAATGAGGCTAGCAAACTCCATGATTTTGCCCGGGGGGTAGGAAAGTAGTTGCCTCATTGTTATGTAATTCACGTGGAATATCTGCATTCTAACGTGGGTCACAGCAGGTAAGACGACTCGTCGTCCTCCATGCGTCCCCGGCATTAAACTTGTTCAGGTGACAGTGCCCGGTAAGAAGTCCTGTGAGAGTCCTGAGTTTGAAGGCTTTTTGAAACCTTCCATCTCTCCTTGTGCTGCTTGGCAGTGTAATTGTTAAGGTGGATTTTAAGGGACGCAGCACTCAGACCCACGAAAAGTGGGTCTCTATTAGACATTACATCAACTCCGAAAACATCACATAACTATACTTAATAATCATTTGCACTCACTAAACTTCATTCAATGAATTGAAATCCTAATCGATTCTAATTCGCAAGAATTGCCAAGTGAATAATGCTAGACGTCGTCCGTTTGTATCATCGAATTGAGCTCTCTTTCCGCTTGAGATCCTTCGAAAACATTCTGTTGCCGAATGAGTTCCTGCATTCGTAACATTTCAAACTTGCTTTTAGAATACTGATATCGACACTGGCTCCAATACGCCAATGTAATAACGGAGAATGCTGCAACGCTAACATGGCAGGCCATCCTTGGTCGACTGGTGAACATGAAGAAGGCGAGTCCAGTTGCTATGCCTCCACCTATTCCGTACAAGAAACTATTGCGGAAACAGGGTATCCGGGATACATCTCTTCCGAATATTACTAAACCCTACAACGTTGTGTTGTCAGTACTCTGATATGTTCCACTATTCCGCTTAGCTCAAGTACCTTGTTAGATTTAATGTCTTCATCGTTGCTCATTTTGTAGTATCTTTAATTAAATAAATCTGGTTAGTATTTAAATGGTTTTATAACCTAGGTTTCAAAGCGTCAAATGCAATGTCAAAAGGATTCGGAAACATTTTCAGAGGATTCAGGATAATGGAAAAATAATTGAATTACATTTACAATTACTCTTTGAATGAAGCCATCAAAGCTCATAAGTTTAAATGCCTAGGATTCATTATTGAACCGGACCAAAATAGGCACTTTATCATTAACAATGCAATTATTGCGTATGTTTTTTAATGGGGTGGGCTTTCCCCAAGCACTGCGGCCTAGAAGGCCTATTGTGCTGCAGCCCATATTTAGAATCCAAAGGAGTCGTCTGAATTACCCTTAAGGAAAGACAGTCTCTTGGAGGTGCAGTGGAGATTTCAGAGGTCGTCAGAAATGTCCTCCCCTATATCCGCTGCCTAATGTGAGAAAGCGCATGTGGTGTACAGTCTCCTGCTCCTGCCCACATACCCTCTAGGTGGACGAGCCCACAATCCCCAAATTATGTAAGTGATAATTGAAGGGTCAGTGTCCTGTCAGAAGGCCTGTTACCTTCCTTAGCTCTCCCTTCGAGAGAAGCATGAGCTCTCTAGCTCTTTGCGCTGAAGGTTTTAGGAGCAGTATTGCTTGTCTTAATCACTAGTGGAATACCCAACCTTGCTTGGGTTTTACTGCTATTTGCACATCTACCCGTCCACCTGTTAGCAATCGGTCAATACTGTAGTGTCCTGCCCCCCATTCGTTCGGAGACGCATGCGCAGAAAACCGACGTCGATCGCTATTGCGGTGCCGTTTGTCATGAAAAATGTTGGTTTTTACGTTATAACTTTCAAACCATGAAGGTTTTCCAATTGTCTCTCCTTCCACATTGTCCCAGGAGTACATGGAACATGCCCAATATTTAATTTCGATCGAATTATTTGTAATTTAGGAGGAGATTCCACACATACAGAGTAACAAATAGACATATTCATTTTTACATATATATATGATAACTATCAGGGTATTTATTTACCTTACCAATTATTTATTTTATTTACCTAGTTGGGAATAACGTCTACCATCATTGTTATAAAACTTACCCTTTAAAGATAATTGACGCACCACGTCGAAGGAACAGGATCAACCTATCAATAGTTAGTTAAAGCAATGCCTATAGAAACTATATCATCACTTACCGTCTCGAGCATTGCCATGCGAATTCGATCCACAGTTGCAGGCGCATGCAAGCGAACGTTTTCGCACTTTGCCCCATTTTCACGTCTTGCTGCTTTCACCGCTTCGCGAATGGCGAAGAGAATCGAAGATGCTAAGAATAAAGGTGGCTCCCCAATAGCTTTGGAAGCATATACAGCGCGCGGATTGGAAGAGCCTTTCAGCAACGACACGTTGAACTCTATCGGGATGTCTTGGAAGCCCGGAATCTTGTACGAACCCGGCCCTTTAGTGAGGAACGTCCCGTTGTGCGATGCAACCATTTCCTCCAACACATACAACCCATATCCCTGCACGAATGCGCCCTCAATCTGGCCGACATCAATCGCGGGATTCAAACTGTTTCCTACATCCATGACGATATCGGTGCGCAAAACCTGGTGGTCTCCAGTGAGGCAATCCACCTCCACCTCGGAGCATGCTGCCCCAAAGGTGAAATAATTGTAGAGGCGGTCGCCAGTACCTGTCTTCCAGTCAAAATTGATATCCGGTTCACAATGGAATCCGGTAGCGGAAAGACTAATGCGTTGGTTGTATGCCATTGCGATTAGATCCTCCCAGGTCGCTTTAGGATGAGCTGTTCTCAGCGGCTTAAGACGATGGAGCAATTTGTTGCAAGCATCCTTAGGAACAAACGAAATGGGAAAATGAAACGATTGAACTATAACGAACTATACCAGGTACGGCCAACCCGAATATTTGTGTGACCCGCGCAACCAATAAGGATTGGGAATACCCAAGGATACAATAAACATCCATGGGATTTCACAAAATTCCCCGGTTCCTCATCTCTAGGAAAATGTGGTCACTTCTAGCAAAATGGTCCGGAAGAGGCACAACGGACAAGCAGGGAATACCCATTTCCAAAGTGGCCCGTGGGTTGATTTGGGTTGGCCGTAGAAGAAGCTACAATGGTTAGGGAACTATAACAGAAGAAGACCATAAAAGGAATGATGAGAAGTAGTCCTGAGAGGAACACTAGGAACTCGAAAACAGCATATCATTGGACAGAGAGAAGTTGGGAAAAGGGCCGGAAGAGAAGTACTTTTTTTTGTTACGTTGGGATCGGTCTACCTACGGTCCCCTGCACCTCGGTCCTTTCAGTCCTTTTGTGCTATCCTACCCTTTATCCCCTAGTCTTCTCATGTCTTTGTAGAAGCACATGAGCTCATCCCAGGGCAGTTTAGCCATCTCAGCGTGGGTTAGTGCCTCCTTCCCTAAGGTTGCCTTCCGTTGTACCCTTAGTGCGATACACTCGCCCACTATGTGTTGAGGAGTTTCATCCTCTTCTAAGCAGTACCTGCATAGTGGGTCTTCGTAAAGACCCATCTTAGCTAGGTGCTTGTTGAGCCCGCATTGACCCATAATGAGCCCCACGAGTTCCCTAAGTCCTACACGTCCCCAAGAGAGTGCAAGACGTGTGGAGGTGCTTGATGCCTTACTCCCCAGGAGAAGTACTTACAATGACAGCCATTCCATTTAAATCCGAAGAGAGACTCGCAGCAGTCGAAGATGTATTGGGCACTTTATCCGAGGCCACTTCGCTAGTGTGAATCTTGGCCATGTCAAGTCCAAGAGCTTTGCTGGCCACCTGAAGCATTTTCGTGTGCAATCCCTGACCCATCTCGACTCCACCATGCGTGAGCAGAACGGAGCCGTCCTTGTAAACATGCAAAAGTGCTCCACCTTGTTGGAAGGGATTGTACGCGAAGCCGACCCCAAACGTGGTTGTCACCACATCGATGCCCCGCTTCTTCCAACGATTCTCCCTATTGAATTTCTCCACGCTTCGTTTTCTCTGGGCGTATTCGGCCTTTTGCAAGCATTCCTCAAAGCAACGCTGCAGGGTGCAACCGAGAATCGGCTGGTTATAAGGCGTAATGTCGCCTTCCTGGTAGAAATTCAACCTGGCCACGTCTACGTAATCCATTTTCAGATATTCAGCCACATCTCGAATCATGCATTCAGCTGCGAGCATTATTTGCGGATTGCCGAAGCCTCGGAAGGCCGTGTTGGTCGACAGATTGGTTTTGCACAATTTGCCCAGTACCCTGACCGCTTGGAACTTGAGTGAATTCGTAGCATGTGACAGAGCATGACCCAAGACCAAGTAGGACATATCGTACGAATATCCAGCGTTGACAAACACCTCCATGTCAGCCGCAGTGATTCGCCCCGTCTTTTCAAAGCCCAATTTGTACCTGACCAAGAATGGGTTTCGTCCACCTGTCGCGCCAATGTCCTCATCCCTGTCCAGTACTAAGCGCACCGGTCGCCGGGTTTTCGCGGCTGCCAGTGCAACATACGCCGCCATTTTGGTTCCGACGGACTCCTTGCCCCCGAAACCACCACCGATGCGCTTGACCTTGACCACCACTTTGTGCTGGCCAATGTTGAGCATATTGGCGATGGACGCGGACAAACTATTGTGGTCCTGGGTCGCGGCATAGACCTCCAGTTCCTGTCCTTCTTTGGGAAGAGCGAGATAGGTCTGCGGTTCAAGGTAGAAATGCTCCTGGTACCCAGTGCGGGATTCGCCTTGAAGCGTGAATTGGGCTTTCCCCATGACCTCGGGTAGGTTTCCAGTGTCGATTTTGAGAGTGTTGTCGAAGAAGCAGCCTGATTCAATAGCCTGTTCGATGGTTACTATCACCGGTTGAATGGATTCGTACTCGACTCGGACAGCATTAGCTGCCCGCCTTGCAGACATTTGGTCTGTGGCCAGGATGCCACCAAGCACCTGATACTGGCTTGTTACATTCTGCGTGCGAATGAACTCCTCATCGGAACCAATTCCGGCCACATTCCGGCCATCTGGAATATCGGCGGCGAGGATACAATTCACAACGTTTTCCATTTTCAGTGCCTGGGACATATCAACACTTAGAATCTTCGCGTTTGCCTGTGTTGAGAATATGAGCGCGAGCGACAGCTCCTTCTCGAACTTGGGCATGTCGTCAACGTAAATCGCCTCGCCGGAAGCCTGATGGAACGCAGTTACGCTCATAATGGGACGACCAACCTGGTCCGTTTGTGATGCACCATCTGCAATATGGTAGTACTGACTGCTTTTCGTGGCCTTATAATTGAATCCATCGATGGCAGTGAGCTCGTTATCATGTAGGGTGAAACCAAGTTGTTGGCTCACCTTCAAGAAGAAGCGAAAGAAGAAGCTGGTCACCAGCGCGCGACGATAGTCTACCATTCCACCGGGAACGGATGGTGCAAGTTGGAACTCCTCCATGAGGACCTCGTTAGCCTTGACCAGTAATTCACGGGTCCAGCGATCACCAATCAGTTTCCCAGACGATTTCTTCGCCATTAGAGTTACCGGTCCCATGCCACCGAACGCCATTGTGAGAGCTGAGATCTTAAGGTCCCTCGTTGTGCGTGTTAGGTGAACACTCATTGCTGTATTCACAATCGCAATGGCGTCATCCCTACGGCGGGCTTGCCGCTGTGCCCAGAAGTATTGATTGGGCTCAGTGAAGGGCACCTCGATGCTCTGCAACACCTCGTTTGGCTTCACAATGGTTTCTCGGTACCTCGTGAAAAACGTATCGTCCATGGTGACGATGCGGGTCGATGAGGATGAACAAAGGAGCAGCTTTACCCCGGCAGCCATCCACACCGGATTCAAGTCCGAGATCGGACTGCCATTCATAATATTGCCGCCAATTGACGCAACGTTCCGAATCTGCTTGCTAGCGAACCAATGCAGCATTTCCAGGGCAGCGACGAATATCCTGGTCTGGTGCTCGGGCCGGGTTTGGACCAGATCCTCGAAGAATTCTTGTAGCAGCTGCAGAGTGACTGCAGCCCCAATAGTGACCGTGTCCTTGCCCACTTTCAATTGCAGCATTTCCAATACTTTCGTAGGCTGAATAATGACCGGATAGATGAGATTCCGAAACTTCACCTCTATACCGATTTCGGTATTGCCCACTACCAGTTTAGCATCTGGATGCTTCTCCTTTAGCTCCAATAGTTCTTTGCGATCACGTGGTCGGAACCAAGTAACATTATTGCTTCGAAATCGCAACGATTCTTCATCGTATTTTCGGGAGAGTTTCAATTCGGGCGGAAAAATGGGTTCTTGCGAAGGGTCCAATGGGATAAACTCATTGCATTCGGGCATTTCCAGCGGCTTGTGCCCATTCTGGACGCCATTTTGTTGCATTCTGCAGCACTGATCGCCCATGCCGCATCCATTCCCATTTTGCCATCCGTTCTGTGACTCTCCGGCACTCGACCCTTCGGTGAATGGCTTGTAGCCCTCGATGATGGGTCGGTAGCCAGTGCAGCGACACAGGTTGCCCTGGAAGGCGATCGCCATCTCCTCCATGCTCGGTTTGCGGTGCTCGCAATTGCGCAGCAACGCGTACATGGACATGACAATACCCGGGGTGCAGAAGCCACATTGCGAGCCATGCGCTTTGGCAATGCGCTCCTGAACTGGGTGCAGCCTCCCTCTGCTGCTGCCAATACCTTCCACCGTGGTCACGGCGAGTCCATGCATGGTGCAGACGGGCGCAAGGCACGCATTGACGGGAAAATGGCTACGCGCATAGAATCAGAAGAATGATCATGTTGGGTAGCATTTACGACCCATCCCAGTGGCCATACCGTATCGCCCCAGTTGGTGGGTCGAGCTTCGAAACCATCACTGTGCATGCACCGCAACCTCCTTCGCCGCAACCAAGTTTGCTGCCGCATAACGCCACTAAAGATTCGAATGAATTAAAGACCAACCAAACAACCAAAAAACTATTGGCAAACTAAGCCATACATTTAGATCGCAGATAGTACAAGAGCGACCATTCCGGATTGACCTCATGATCGGATATCTTCAAAAGCAGCAGCCTCAGTGTTATAGGCAATAGTCAGAGCCATATTTCTCACCTTCTTGCCGTTGACAAAGAAAACCAAAACACTGGTCATCTCGGCTGTAATTTGCAATCGAAAACTGGTAAAGTCGCAGTGAATTGGTGCGATTAAATCGAATTGAATCCCACCCGAAGTGGAATGTACGAAGGCCAAGAGAGAATGTAGTTTGCAGCTATATGAATATTTATTTATATGACGATTCACTGTTTATGCAAAACATTAAATTCATTGAAAGGGGGAGCTTATCAAAAACAGGATCATTTGTCAACAACTGAGCCAGCAACAATCCAAGCACTGATAGTAATTGTTTCATTTGCATATTGCTAAGACGATAGAATTTTGCGGCGCAAATCCCCAACCCAGCATCATTCAGAAAACTTAGTCTGGTATCAGCAAATTGGTCTCGCGGTAGTTAACCTTAATGCTCGTCAGACCTGAAACAGCTTTATCGGCCGTGATAACTATTATCACTACTTGCTGCAATCAATAACGCGCAAATAAATGTTGAATTGGTTGCATGGTCAATTAGTATAGGCGAAGACTGGTCTCTCTAGTAAACTCTACCCCTAATGGGTGCTAGTTCACGTTAACTAGCGCTGTCTAGGTCTGTGGACCGCCTGCGTTCAGTAAAGCGGAGTAATTGATTAGGCGTGGTAATTAATGGAACTATTCAGTAGATTATCGTCTTGAATCAAGGTCAATCAATGTTCAAGCAATCCCATCTAGTTCCCAAGTGCAATTCAATCAACTATCCATGATTGTTTTGCAAATCTTTCCTCCCGGTCGCCCACAAAGAGACAGCATATCATTCAATGCTTAATAGATTAATAAACGTCCCCCTATTTCAAGCAGTGGCGTAACTTCATTTTTGGGGCCTGGAAGCGAATTCTAACCATGGGGCCCCTATTAATTTTTGCAGTGCAGA
>JAOEHK010008820.1:0-10105 GCA_025447835.1 Labidoglobus nevermanni
TTGTGATTATTTCACTTTGATTTGCTAATTAATGCATTATTATTACATTCAATTTATTGCTTCTTGCCTTTTTAACTATCTTTTCTAGAAATGTCATTTTCATCTATTTGATTGCTTTAAACCAGCGATTCTCAACCATAGTGCAGAGGCACTTTTGGTACCACGAAATTCTAAGAATCTGCCGCCAAATTTTAGAAACATAATTACGCGTACTTTCTTAAATTCATACTCTAATTTTTATGCCTCAATTCCGTTTATATTTTTTACTAATACGTAGAAAAACTGATTGCTTCAATGATAGTTATACGTATCTAAATAGTTTTTAAACATATCTTGTTGTTTGTGTACCGCCAAATTTTGATATCGTTAGAAATATGCCGCAAAAAAAAATAGGTTGGGAATCACTGCTTTAAACTATTATGTTTCGTATAATAAGATGCTTATAATTCAATAATTGACAATGCAGAAAATTAATCTCAGAAACTCGTTGCGTCTTCACATTTCAGTTAAAATCCATATTGAAATATTTGTAATTAATTTGTCAATTTATTGCATATTTCTTTTTCGCTGTATTTTTCTAGTCTTCCATTAATGAAATATTCATTTTCCAAATAGAAATGTTTCTTGATTTGCTTTACTTCTTAAATTTAAGACAGTTTCGATCAAAAATTATCGTGGGAAAGTGGCGATAATTTGTTCACCGAATAATGTTCAAACAATTGAGCATTTTCAATGCTAAATTTACAACTTATGCATGAATGTAATCTATTTCAATTAATATGATCACAATTTTTTATATTGATATTACTTAAAAAACAATTTCTATCTTAAAATTTTGTTGAAATCCTGAAACTTTTGCAACTACTTCACCCACACTCTCTTCATTAATTTGCCATTTAATTGCAAATCACAAAAGCAGACAACTCTAGAAGAATTTCCAGCTGTCCAGACATTTCGCGTAATCAGCATCCCCATGAACTTTCTCCGAGTAACATTTGTGCGAAAGTGGCAAATACGATATTAAAATGAAGTAAAATCGACACAGGGCCGGCTCTAGCATTTCAGCGCCCCGATGCAAAAACAGTCATTGACGTTCCTCAACGCAGAAATAATAGCAAATTTGATAAAATCGGCTAATTATTATATCCCGGAGACAAGCACGGGGAATACCAGAGGTACCACCACCACATGAGGGGCATGGTATTCCTCGTGCTTGATCTTTGTGTTATATCGCAATGGCTTAGTATGCGCTCCGATGCAACGCATCGATTGCTTCCACCTGGAGCCGGCCCTGCAGCCATCGCAACAGCTTGCGGATTTCGGCCGAATGGCGTCCATTATCACAACCGCCAACTGTTCGGCGGCCCAAGTAGGTCGTCACGCGTTTGATAATGGGCGGCGTGTGTGTGAATGCAAAACGGCACTTGTGCGAGCGCCGAATCGAGCGCATAATGCGCCGCAGATGCATATGATTTCCGCGTGAGGACGAAGCCGGCAATTTGTTAATGACAATATTAGCGGTTTGCGGCATTCTTCTCCCCGTCGCACGCACTTGCACGTGCATTAGTGGCGCGCTAACTGCATGCGCACTCTGTCATTACGCCATTTCGCCACGTTGCCATTGTGCGCCAACTGCGTTTTCGCGCCGATTCGCGCTGCAATGGCGGCAATTTGCGCGTCCATTAGCATGGCCATTAGTCACTTTAATTGGGCCTACGCCCGCTGCGCCACTCGAAATCGCATGCACCTAGTTAATCCGCATCCCCCATCGCCGGCCAAGGACGCGTCCAAGTGGGCGCCGACAATGCCAACAAAGGCATCGCGGCCCTGCGCGGGGCGGCCTCGCTTGGGGTGGCTTTGTGCGGCGGCCGAGTGGCGTGCACACGAGCAACCCCATTTTGTTATTGTTGTTGGTTTGTTGCTGGCGGGCCATGGGAACGCCGGTCGGGGCGCATATGCGTGCACGCGCACGACAGATGTCGGCGGGCGCAGCCCTCCAACGGCCGCCAGCAGCAGCAGCAGCAGCAGCGCCCCCCGCGCCATGTTGCGTCCGCCGCCGCGCGCGCAAATCCCCAAATATTTGCAGCTCGTGAAACACGAGACGCAGGCGGGCAATGCGCGCACCCGGATGAAATTGTGTCATACGCCTCGGCGCACTCGGGCACTCGAACAAAGGGCCGAGATATGAACGCCAAATATGCCATCATAATCATCCGGCTTTGTGTCATCGTCGCAACAAAGGGCGCAGCAGCAGCAGCAGCAGCAGCAGATGAGCCCGGCCTCATCTGCTGCGCCGCTTTTTGTCCTGCCAATCAAAGGCGGCAGCGCGGCCGCGTGCTTTCATCCCCTCTGCGCGCTGTGTCGCATTGTGTCGCGTCGCGTCGCAGCGCGTCGCGGCGCCCGCCATTGGCCGACATTGTCGCGCCGGCGGACGGCCAATGGGGCGGCGGGCCGGATCTGTCTCCGGCCGTGTCACCGCGCGTGTCGCGCCACCACCATTGGCCTCTCCTCCGAGCGGCGCTCTGCAGCGAGTCCTTCTTCGCGTGCGCTCGAGCGGCAGCTTGCCGCGCTCTTTTTTGCTCGCCGGGGCCAATTGGCAGGCCTCGGGGCCGCGGCGAGCGGAAGCGCGCACTTATGTGCCCATTCCCATCGGCGCGCATAATGGGCGCCCTTTCCGCTGCGCGCCGCAACCCTTCGCCGCTCGTGTAATGCGAGCCCATTTCATTATTCATGCTCCGCCAGGCGCGCAGATCACGGCCGAGGGTGCGAGCGCCGGACATTTTGTCATGTCGCTAATGTCATCGGTAATCACATGGGACGAAATCACATTGAGACAAAATCAAATTTTGTACTTTTTAAATATTAAGTTTAGCAAAAAAGTCCCATTTGCTTTAAATAAAATACAAATTGTATCGAAGGATTGCATTACGGGCTCTAATCACTTTTTCAATGCTCACATCCAACTGTTTGGATATTTCTGGATTGAATCGTGAAGGAACTATCCTTTCAACACACGCTGGTCAGCGAATCCCTGGCCGTCTTAAATATCTCTTAAATATATGAGCGAATGGTTTTTTACGTACCATCAGTCACCTTTATTAATATTTTTTAAAGTTTTATGTATATGCTGTTTCGACAATAAATCTTTTCGTAATAGGTTACTGATAATATATTGCATTATAGGCAATATTTGAGAATAAAAAATCATTTGAAGCAGTGATTGCTGTTTTTGTGTTTTTTAAATCATTTGAACTTGTGTCTTTGCAATATTTTTCTTGTATTGTAATGAAGAAACTACACTAATACTCCGTTTAACGCTGTTTCGCTTTAACGCTCTTTTATTTGGCCAAGGCCATTCACATAAAGTTGAATAGAGTATAGCTATTATTATTTTAAAATTTCTTTATCATTAATTTGTTTTGCTTGTGCGCTGCAATATCCAAACCTACAGAGAATTATTAAACAAACAATAAGAGGTATTTGGAGGAAGTACACCCATACCTCGCTTTGCGTCGTTTCGTTTTGCGTTGTTTCGAAGTTGCGTAGCTGCTTAATTAGTACTAATTTTCACTGCGCATCGTAGATTTTCGAAGTTGCGTTGTTTTGGGATCGAGTCTGTAATCTTTTTTCCTATAGAAAGGCTTCATTCACTTTGCGACGCAAAGTGAGGTATGGCTGTATAATGTCATAAATGCAATAGAACACATAGGTTTTAAAGGAGCATGGAAAAACATATGGCCAGATCTAAGCAGGTAGGAGGACAATAGGAACTCTTCTGTTGATATGAAGGAAATAGTCGAATTTGCAAAACAAATTGGCTTAGATGGACTTAATGTAAAAGACCACCAAGAAATTTCACAAGACACAGAAAGTCTTTCGAAGGAGAAGTTTAAGCAATTACTAAATACTAATTTTGCGACTATAACAGAAATTATGGATCAGTTGTCGCAAATGATATGATATGTCATCCTTAGATGATGAAACATTCGAATTGTTCATAAATTCCGATGTTTCCCTATCCCTATAGTTTACATGATAAAATGACCCCGCTTAACGCTGTTTCGTTTAACGCTCAGCTATGCTGGAACATAGCCCGAGCGTAAAGCGCGGTCTTAAAGAAAGTTCATACCCTTTCGATAAATATACAAGAACGTTTCTTATATCGAGAAATTAAAAAATCATAATATGTGATTTCGTTATATGGGATATGTCATGGAAGCAGTGATGCGACCCTTGGCGAGGTGTGACAAGGCGCGTTGTTTGGCGGCGCTGGCGACAGGTGGCCAGGTAGATGGCGACATCGGCTGCGGCGTCGCGGCAGGGGGCTGCACCCCCGAGCTCGGTGCGTACCTTTGATGCGTCGCCGCTGGCGCGACACCAGCGACGACACATCCATCAATCGGCCGCTTTTAATTAGCCCCGGCCGCGGCGCACGAGGCGGAGCTGCGCATGCCCGACATTTAACGACTGCCGTCTGTCGCGTCGCAGCCGCCCTTCGCAGGCACGAAGCGCAAGAAGACAAAGGCGGCGGCGGACGGGCGCCCGCGGCGAGCGCGGAATGGGTTGTGGTGGGCGCGCATGCGCATGCGCCGCGTAATAGGCTCGTGACGCTTTTTATGTGACACTTCTTCGACGACGGCCGGAATGCGGCGGCGCGGCTCGTAAACATCGCCTACCTACCTGCCTGCCTGCGCCCTGCGCCCTGCGCCCGGCGATCGATCGCCATCGATGACCTTTGCGGCGCAGACAAAGCCGGAGGTGCGCGAATGATTAGTGCCCATGTGACCAGTTGGCCGCGATCGCCGATAACAATGCGCTGGCCCAATTCCAGGTCATTTGCAATTCGTGAGCCTGGGTGGGCCAGGGCTCAAGTGCGGCAGTATCGGTCCGAAATTGGGCAGCGCTCAGCGAAACGTCAATTGGATTAGCATTAGTCCCCCCTCCCCTGCCCTCCCACCACGGTGCCCGGAGCTCTTGGTCTTGGGAGCCGATCTCTCAGCCGCCTCCGCGCGCCCAGCGTCCGGCGCCAGACCCCGCCTTGGCTGGTCGCGCGCAACCCCCACCGCCGCCACCGTGTCTCATCGCCGTCGTCGTCTCTTCTGCCGCAGCACTGGACAAGTTGGGTACGCGACATCTCTTCGCCAACAGCGCACCCGAGCCGGTGCAGCCGAACGCCGCGTTCGACATCGCCAGCCTCGTCCTGTACGGCTGCCAGGCGCTGCCGATCCGCCTCAAGATCCTGCTCGACCGGCTCTTCGGCGCGCTGCAGAAGGACCAGGTGCTGCAGGTGCTGCATGGCTTCGGCTGGACGCCGGAGGACTACGCGCGCGGATACATTCTGCAGGTGCGTGTGCGGCTGCGTGTGTGGGGGTGGGCGCCGGTTGACGCGCGCGCTCGCTTCGCAGGACTCGCAGGCACGCAGCGCGCCCGCCGTCCGCACGCTGGACCGATGGAGCATCTGTAGCCCCGAGGAGGAGCCGCTCGTCCTGCAGCAGTTCCTGCGCTTCGGCGAGACGCGCGCCATCACCCAGCAGCTGCTGCTCGCCCAGCAGGTGCTGCAGGAGCCGACGCTGGAGGCGAGCGCGTCCGCCGCCGCCGCCTTCCACGTGCTGCTGCCGCCTCCGCCGCCGCCGCCGACGACCGCGCCCCTGATGTCGCCGCTCAACCAGAAGCAGCTGCGCCCGCCGCCGCCGCCGCCGCCGCCGTCGGCGACCAACGGCCCGCCGCCGCCCGTCTCGCCGCTCAACCGGCTCCAGAGTATGCAACCGTTTGACTTTCGCAAGTTCGGCGCGTTCGCGAACCGCCTCGGCGGGCCGGAAGTGCTGCGCCGGCGACCATCCGCCACGATCGAGAGCGCGCCCGACCAGCAGCCGCCGCCGCCGCCGCCCGCCCCGGCCAACCCTACCTCATGTCCGCCCTGCGTGCCGCTGCCGCCGCCAGGGCGCACGCCGCCCTCGCTCGCGTCCTCCGACGACGACGCCGACATGGACAGCGGGGGCGGCGGCGGTGGGAGCGCGCTCAACCTGAGTCGCGACCGCGCGGGGGCGCCGCCCCCAGACGCCCGCAAGCCCATGGGCGGCGCGCCGGCGGGGGCGGCGGTGGCGAAGCGGCACTGGGGCGCGCCGCAGCTGCCGCTCAACCTCGGCACGCAGTTCATCAATCCGGCCACGGGCAAGAAGCGCGTCCAGTGCAACGTGTGCCTGAAGACGTTCTGTGATAAGGGCGCGCTCAAGATCCACTTCTCCGCCGTGCACCTGCGCGAGATGCACCGCTGCACGGTGGACGGCTGCAACATGATGTTCTCGTCGCGGCGGTCGCGCAACCGCCACAGCGCCAACCCCAACCCCAAGCTGCACTCGCCGCATCTGCGCCGCAAGATCTCGCCGCACGACGGGCGCAGCGCGCAGGCGCACCCCATGCTGATGCCGCCGCAGGCCGCCGGCCTGCTGCCGCCCGCGTTCAGCCCCTTTCCGCTGCTCACGCCACCGCCGCCGCCACCACCACCCCCCGAGCTGCGGCATCCGGCGCTCAGCGAGTTCTCGCTGGACCTGCGACTCGCCAAGACCGAGACGGCGACCGCAACCACCACCACCACCACTGCTGAGGAGGCCGACGACGAGGACGACGGCGAGGACGAGGACGAGGAGGGCGGCGAGGAGGCGGCGCTGCAGCCCGAGGACTGCTCGATGCCGGCGAAGCGGGCGAAGCTGGCCGAGGCGGACGAGGAGGCGGACAGCACCGGGGAGGACGCGCTGAGCGTGGTGAGTCTGCGCGACGCCGCCGAGGAGGCCGCTGGTGGAGGCGGCAGCGTCCAGGCGCCGGCGACCCACAAGCGCAAGCGGAAGAGCCAGAACCCGACCCGGTGCGCCGTGGTGCAGACGCCGCTCGGCGACGCCGACGACTCGGACGCGGACGACGCCGACGTGAGCGTCTTCACGCCGTCGCCGCAGCCAAAAAACGCGCAAGGCCCTCCTAGTCCCACCACCGGCAGCGACGCCATGCCCGCGACGACCACCTTGGAGGCGCCATTGTATCTGGGCACGCGGGCGGCCGCGCGCGACGAGAACGCGAACGACGCGCATGCGCGGCCGAATGAGATCAGAAGGAGTCTGGCGCCGCTGATGAAGCGCCCCGTGAAGCCGGCGTCGACGGCCGCCGGCGACGAGGAGGAGCGGCCGACCAGCTCGGCGGAGAGCCGCAAGAGCGACGAGGACGATGGCGACGACGAGGACGACGACGACGTGGAGGAGGAGGAGGACGAGGAGGACGACGACGAAGACTGCTCCAACGCGCTGCGCCACCTGGAGAACCTCTCGCACGGCCACTTCGGCCGGCTGGGCCACCTGGGACTGGGAGGACACGTGACGCCGCTGGCGCCGGCCGCGCCGCCGAGTCCGGCGCGCTCGCAGACGTCGTCGGCGGGCGGCAGCTCCGAGCTGGACTCGTCCGACGAGCACGCGCACTTCGTGAGCGCGATGGACGTGCCGATCGACCGCGAGAACCCGCGCCGCTGCGCCGCCTGCGGCAAGGTGTTCCAGAACCACTTCGGCGTGAAGACGCACTACCAGAACGTGCACCTCAAGCTGATGCACCGCTGCCACGTGGACGGCTGCAACGCGGCGTTCCCGTCGAAGCGCAGCCGCGACCGCCACAGCGCCAACCTCAACCTGCACCGCAAGCTGCTGTCGACGACGTCCACGTCAGTAACCTCGGACAAGCCGGCGGCGACGCTGTTCATGGACGGCGCGGCGGCGGCGGCGGCGGCGGCGGCGCCGTTCAGCGTGGCAGCTGCCGCCGCCGCCGCCGCCGCCATGCACGGCGACCTCCTGGCGCGCCTCTACGCCGACGGCATGCAGCTGAACGGGGGCGGCATGTGCGCGCTGCCGCTGCCGCCGCCGCCGCCGCCCATCTTCCCGCCGCCGCCGCTGCCGCCGCCGCAGCTGGTGCACTGCGTCGACGAGGACATGCCGACGCCGGACGCCGACGGGCGGCTGCCGTGCCGCCTCTGCCGGCTCGCCTTCCGCGCCCCCGCGCATCTGAAGGAGCACTGCGAGCAGGCGCACCTCTTCGAGATGCACCGCTGCACGGTGGCCGGCTGCGCCAAGGTGTTCGTCTCGCGGACGCGCCGCAACGCGCACGCCGACAACGCCAGCCTGCACAAGGCGCCGCCGCCGCCGCCGCCGCCCCCGTCGCCGCCGCCCCCGCCGGCCAACATCTTCCGCAAGAGCCTGCTCAGTGCGGCGGTCTCCTCCTGACGCGCCCCGCTGCGCTCTACATAGTTTTGATACATGTGATTTACTGTACATTATCTCTCTCTTCTCCCTCCGATGCCAGTCCTGACCGCAATACTCAGCATGTACATAGACGAATCTCAGCCGCGCGCACGCTTTCGCCACCACCACCACCACCACGTTCATTGTGCAATAACTGTGTACATATACACGATGCTCTAGCTCTGATAATGTATAGATGTATATACTAAGGGTAGCGTCACCGAATAGTTCCGCACAATGCAGTTCCGCACACGAGATTTGCGCACAAAAGGTTTTCCGTATATTTACAATAAAATACAACAAATTCTAAATACAATTGTTGCAATTGCTACTGCAAGTTGCCAAATATTCATTTATTTGGGGTGAAATCATATCTTTGGACTTGCGTGGAGAGAGCTTCATATAGCTTCTAATATCATTTCTTAAACCCCCAAGCAGGAGCCAATTGCTGAGATGACGGTAATTAAAGAGTGCATTCATAAAGCAACTGGAAACATCAGTCATTACATTAGTCATTACAAGCACAAAAATTGTGCGAAATACTCCGTATACGGGTAGGATTAACTCGAACTAAAAGTATTAATTGTTTTTAATATTGCAACCGCTTAATAATCAATTGGTGTGTGTGGAACTGCTTTTTGCGGAGCTATCCGGGCACCTAAGGCTAGATGGCTAGAGACACTGGTGTTTTCCGCATCGCCCGCCGAGGAGACGTCCTTCCTTCGCCCTGCAAACGTATACGAGGCGGCAACGCATCTCTCCGAGTTGGGGTAGCACACGCGCATGTACGAATGATGATGAGGTAACAATAAACTGCTAGCTGATGTCGTCACGACGGCGCTGTTCCTCTTCTGCCACCCGCCGCTTGCTCCGGCATTCCATCGCGTGACGCCGCAAGTGCTCACGCGCAGGCACGAAGGGCCTCTCTGCGGTGACGGACAATCGCGCGTTTGATTGACGCCGTAACTGGTACGCGCGTTTCCACCGCGTCATCTCCGATTGCGACCGCCGCGTGGCGCAACAATGTCGCCGAAAAGAATGCGACGACAGCGCGCTCATCGGGCCGGCGCGCCGCTCCAAATTATATGTAATTTAACTAATTTATAATTGGCCTCCGACGTTCTGCGAAACGGTCGCGGCGCGGACCTCGGAGGTGGACCCATATCAAGAGCGGGCGCAGGCAGCGTGTTATTAAGGTGTCACGAGTGTGACCGGTGACGCTGGTTGCCATATACGCCATTTTCGGGCCGGCGCGCATCGCTGCGAGCGAATGCAAATTCGCTCGACGGCGGTGGTGGCGGCGGCGGCCGTTGCCGATGTGCGAAACTAATCGCGCCTTTGTGCGCGTCGTTAATAGCCCCAACGACCGGATGGACGAGAAAAGCGAGCTGGCGCTTGCGCCCATTTCGCGCGGCAGCATGTCGAAAGCACTCGTTTCAGCACGCCAGCCGCAAGAGAGGGGGCAGCGCAGAGGAGTGGTGGAGGCAGCGCGTCTATAAAAGACCAGCCGGGGCACAATGAGACTCAGTCGGTCAGAGGCCGGCGCACCACATTCACGCTTCATCTGTTAATGGTAATTTACTCGTCAACTTGGCAACACCGATTTCTGATCTCTGTCTCTGCGTCTCTACGAATAAAAAAGCATCCCTCGGCCAGTCAATTACGCTACTTGCATTTCGCGCGGCAGCATGTCGAAAGCACTCGTTTCAGCACGTCAGCCGTAAGAGAGGGGACAGCGCAGAAGAGTGGGGGAGGCAGCGCGTCTATAAAAGACCAGCCGGAGCACAATGGGACTCAGTCGGCCAGAGGCCGGCGCACCACATTCACGCTTC
>JAOEHK010008831.1:0-12563 GCA_025447835.1 Labidoglobus nevermanni
GGGCTTTTGTTTAGACTCACTCGTTTTCGTTGCCTTATTCCTCCCTAGCTGGCTTCGCTGTCTGGCCTCCCTCACTTTATTTTTATTATTATTTTTTTTATTAAAATGGATCCACCAATAGAAAGAGGAGTCATTTTTAAAGCAAACATTGAATTGAAGTATATAAATCCGCGAATAAGGAGGTTCTACTGTATTTACTTTAGAGACCAAACTCAGCAATATCTATAAAGTCTGATTGCAACTCGGAAGTGAAATTGAAAGTTAAGTAATAACATCGTTTTTGCGATAAAAAGATATTACAATAAATATTATCTGACGAAATTTTTTTTTGTTACGTCGGGATCGGTCTACCTTCCGGTTCCCCACACCACGGTCCTTCCGGTTCTTTTGTGCTATCCCACCTTTATTCCCCTAATCGTCTCATGTCCTCAAAGAAGTGCATGAGCTCCTCCCAGGGCAATTTAGTCATCTCAGGTTGGGCCAGTGCCTCCTTCCCCAAGGCTGCCTTCCGTTGCACCCTTAGTGCGATGCACTCGCCCACTATGGCCGTAGGCGGACTACGAGGATGACGAAATATTGGGATGTTTTGGCTAAATAGAACTTTGTGGACGATTAGCTTGATGATTATTCTAATAACATTGTCGTATCTCTGATCTGTGATGATTATCTGATTGCATTCTTCTACTAAAAGCACCCCTTTCAGTATGCAATGCCCTGAATGCAATAAACAGACACAGCAAATCCACACAATAGAATAATAGAATCAGAATGCCCATTTGCATAATTGCTTTGCACGTTTATGAAAGATCCGACACCAGTAATAACTGTGCAACCACATCCCCACACCCCAAAAGCACTAGTCGCATATTTATTACTAATTCAGCGTTCGTTTGCAATGGAAAGTAAATTTTCGTTAATGCACTTGGCGATTATGTCGAAATCATCATTATCGTTATCGATTTTAGTCGCGACGAAACATTTATCTGCATCAAGAGCGCTCTGAATTCGAACTTTAATTATTCAAGTCAGCGCATGTGTTATCATCTCGGCTCTGCAACAGTTTGGATGACATGGCACAGCACACAATTGGCTTGCAATTTGTTCCACCTTTCCTCACATTCTAAGGTCTAGACTGTGCATTAGATTGCCGAAACATCGCCAACGTTTGAAATTCAAATGGAATGCAGATGTGTACCATATGCAACTGATTTTTGACGAAATTTCCTCATCTCCACCATCCGATCTCTTCATATTGAATTCGCATATTAATCCTGCCATCATTCTAAACCGTCAATTCGAAGCGAATACTTGTCAATAGGTTTTCGAGTATATTCAGTCGCCTAACAGGGTCTTGCCTGATTCATTGGGTCAGAGGTCATGGTGAGTGCGCGGGCAACCTGAGAGCGAACGCCCTGGCTAAGGAAGGGTCGAAAGGTGATGCTACCAGCCAGTAGTGTACCTTGAACATTTGCCCCCCGGGGCGGTTGTCCAATTTGCCGCCCTTTCAGAAGGAAACGTTATAAAATCTTCGGCCTGTTTTTTTTCTTCGATGAGTGTTGTTTTAAGGCAGGGACGGCCAACCCAAGGGCGTTGAACATCTGTGTGGCCCGTGAAACAAACAAGGACGAGAAGACCGGACGTTCATGTAGTTGGTAAGGACCACCAAGGTTTTCCTTGTGTTTATCCGAGTCCAGGGATAGCCTGGGCTTTCCATGATTGAGAGAACATCTGCATTGGACAAGCTCGGGGAATTTTAGGGCCCGACGGTCGACCGACCCATGGGTATTCCCCGTACTTGCCCCGCGGAGTATTAATATATTTTCAAAGTGGCCCGCGAGTTCATTTGGGTTGGCCGTCCCTGTTTTAAGGTATGGTTAGAATGTCACTCCACTTCTACCTCGGTGTTCTAACATTCTTCTTCTCCTTGGTGACCTGCAGATCTGTTTTTCATTGATGTTTGTTATCTAGCATTCTTTTCTCTCTCTCTCCGCGTTTCGGACCTAAGCACGAAGGTTTTTGCCTTGGATTCTCGACAGAATCACTACTCTGTTGTTGTCCTTTTCAACCTTGAATCCTCTTTTCTCGTCTGGGTTATTATTGTAGCTTGCTACCGAATTTTTAACCGGTTTTGAGCATTTTTGAGTTCTGTTACTGTACACCTCTTAAATGTTGATTCATATTCAATGCACTATACTGTACCTGAATACTTAATTCCTATTTCTTTTTAATCCGTTCATCTTTCGGCTGTATATTCCATGATCGAAGTTATGCGCAAAAATTGAGCTTTCGAGTCAATTTTTTGTAAAGTATTCTTTTGTATTATTATTGTATGTCATTAAATATGCAAATGAATAGTTAAATAACGTGTAATTGAAATAACTCATTAATGAATCTGTGAAATATTTGACGCTGTTCTGTGCGAGAGTTCCGTGGAGAAAATCTATTGAAAATTGCTGCGCAATATCCACCAACCAGGTTGCAGCATGCATCGCTCTCGGTTGATCCTGCTCCTGCGCCAGGACGATTCGTGTGCATCGTGCAGGCAGCTGGAAAAACCCATCCGCCACTCATAGGCTCCTGGTACGCTATTTATATAAATGAATATGTTTACGCTACATCTAAATTATTTACATTCAAATATTATAATAATTACAACAATATTCCATGAATTCTGCCAGCGTAACATCACAACCGCATTGATTTGCATAATTCGCACGTAAACAATAACAATTTCGATTTCATATGCATATGTATTTGTTAGCTCACTAATTAGCTCGCTTTCCTTGGAGGAGTGCATTTCTAAGATGTATTCCTCATCCATTAAAAGCGACAGAAATTGCGACAACTCGAATTTTGAAATGCACCTTTTCTAATTGCCGTCATTTCCGACGCTTATAGCCACTTCAGTTCGGCACTTGATTGAAGTAATCGCGGTAGAAGGTGCTCTTTTTAAGTAGCATACTTTTTAATTAAGACGCTTTTCTTGAGCCGTGGCCTTCTCACGTTATCACAGGATGGAAACAAGATGCAAAACGCGTCCATTAAGCTCAAGTCAAAGGTGTTATTGAGTGTCGTCGACGAAATGGGGTCGCAATTAACTACAACCTCGTACATAATTTACAAATTATTTTTATGCTTTCCATGATAAACGCAACGACGTTTTTTTCAATGGTGAACAAGGTTACACTTGGAGCATTTTCACGTATTGAACAGAATTGCATTTGTAATCATAAAATCTCGTCTTGCAATTCGTCCTCATTCTTAATTCAGCTTACCAATCGTTTACATTAGGTATGAACATTCTGGGCATTCCGTAAGAATATAGAATTGGGTAGGAAATGCCACCTCCCGAAATGCAGCTTCTATTCTACTCACACCTATTCCAGGAACGCCTGAAATACAATAAGTTGGAATGTAGAATAACGCTCCTTTAACTTTCATCAAGCAGCTTTGCAACAACGCTGAGAATTTTAATGGAATTAGGTTCCGAATATTCCACCACAATAGTGTTTGCTGTGTCAAGTACAATCAAAGCTTCTTAGGCGCGGTTTCACAATTCGGATCCATATGTACATATCAAGAATTCGGCGTGTGCGGATAAAACGAAAGACTTGTTAGAACTGACTCTAATGTCAGCTTGTTGGCTTGTGGATTTACCACAGCATTATTACAGCATTTACAATTTGAAAATCTAAAATTTCTTATAGTCTCGAATTCCATGAAATATTACGAATTTGAAGGTGTACATCGAATGTCCACGGCCCAAAAACCAAAATGCATTAGTTTTATTCCTAAAATCGAGATTTTCCCAAGGGACCAGCACTTTAAATCGGAATTGTTCGCTAAATCTGCATTCGTTAAATCGAAATTCTGCTGTAATTTGATCCTGTGGTCTCATATAAGCCTACCTTAGTACGTTGAACTCTGCCGGATGTTGCTGTAGTAGCTATTTGAAGAGCGTTTCTAGGTAGCGGATCTTTTATATTGTAATTCAATTTGAAATACGAATTTGCCGTTAAAATAACCTGTAACAAAAAGAACCCTTATTAAAGCATACCCTATACTAGCACCTTCCCTAAAAAATGTCCTTTACTATGTTAACACCCATTCATTCCAAATTATTTCCGTTAATTCGAATTGCTTTCGCAGGCTATGTTTTTGCACGGGTACTTGCGTAGCTAATGGTATGCTTTATAGTGAATATTGGCGTAAATAAGGCTATGTTTTTGGGCAGCAACAGAATGAAGAATTCCACCAGTTGGAAACCATAAGCGGCGAACCCAAGCACACCAAGAGGGTGCTAAATATGCCACCGCCTGGGAAACACGTATTAGGGACTTCGAATTGCCCAGTATACAGCCCGTACATCCACCAAATGTTTCATCAGCAACCACGACACCGACATCATATAGTCATATAGACATCATATAGAGCACCGGAAATGTATCACTCCTAAATATTCCTAGGGATAAAACCATCAAGCACCTCCAAAGGACTTTGTTAAGACGATAAACATTTGCCTTCTTGAATTGCGCGCTCAAAACTGGGGACTTATGGAGATTTAAGGTTACTCCCAGGAAAAGCGCGTCAAGACATCAGCATTAGAGGTTATCCAAAAAACGCGTGTTGTAACGAGTCCCTGTTAATTTTCATCTTGTCTTTATATTTCATATATTTCCAATTCGTTGTTTTATGTTCTTTGAATATAGTCGAGTAAAACTATTGCACTACCTTCCAATTTCCATCAGACTTGTATTCTTTTGGGGACGTGCAAGTCTTAGGGAAATCGTAGGGCTCATTACGGGTCACTGCAGGCTCAACAAGCACCTAGCTATGATGGGTCTTTGCGAAGACCCACTATGCAGGTTCTGCTTAGAAGAGGATGAAACTCCTCAGCACATAGTGGGCGGGTGCAACGGAAGGCAACCTTAGGGAAGGAGGCACTGACCCACGCTAAGATGGCTAAACTGGGATGAGCTCATGCACTTCTTCGAAGACATGAGAAGACTAGGTGAATAATGGTGGGATAGCACAAAAGGACCGAAAGGATCGAGGTGCGGGGAACCGGAGGTAGACCGTTCCCGACGTAACAAAAATATATGCAACTTAGTGTATTCTGAGTGGTCCTAAATAGAATCTTATATCGGCAACTGCAACATCATTAGGACCACATTCACGTCATCCTTAAACTATATTCGCGGTAAATCCCTCGCGAATAAGAAGTCTTTACCGTAACTTCCGTATGAATTCGTTTTACCACTGCATCTCTAAGAATTTAACCACATATTGTTTGGGAAAGTGCAAATTGCGATTCGCCGTCAAACGAATGGAAAACGCAATTCCGAAAAGAAAAGTAATAGCCTATAATAAAGATGAGGAATTTTGTAATGGAATTGGTGATGGCGCAATGATCATGTGGTTTTGGTTTGGGTTAAAATCAAAGCTGCTCTTGCCAGTTATAGGCAGACATCACCGTAAATGAATGGAGGCGGAGGTGATGAATTTATTCGTAATACGATTACGGTTTTGTGCATTGTGACTATCGAGTGTTTGCTTGCAAAATGTTCTCAACTTTCCTTGGCTTAACTTGATATGACATCAATTGACAAAGTTCGTTGGGCTTGAAACCAAAACTCCCTTGAACATGGAGACGCTTTGACTCGATTTCAAATTCCAAGGGTCGAATGCTTATTTTGAAACTACACCTTCAATTGCTGCAGTTCCAAAGCGTATGAAATCGAATAGATTAATAAATAACTAATAATACACGAATAAATCAGCTAAGCAATCATATGTGAATAATCCAGGCAGTTCAATATTGACAATTTCACAGTGCAAGAATTGTGGAATAAAAATATGATATATTCTAAGTATTCTATGACAAAGGCATCTTGGCACTTATTTAGGAATAAGACACGCTTATTGCTATCATTGGACATTGGTGATAATGATTAATTTGCTGAAAATATAGAAATGGTTGCTATTTAGAATTAAATTTTGGTGGGGTTAATTAAATCGAATCGAATAGTTTGATTCTTAAAACGAAGCGTGTATTTGAAGAGATTTCCGGCAGATTTGCAGGATTAAGTCAAATTCGAAGCGCCTGATTTTCGACAATTTGAACAGAAGCCATTTATTTCCAATTCAAGAAATAGAAGTTACGAATCATATTCTGCATGATTCACCCCATCACTGGTGTCATGGTCACGCAAATCGCAATTGGCAAAATCACCAACACAGTCATCAACAATAAACTCCTCACTCATTTCATAGATCCTGTGGTTTTCCGAGCCATCCATCAAGTTTGATACTCCATTCTCAAGTGATTCAATGACAACTTCTATCTCCACTGAGTCCCATGACATTTTTCCCATTTGCAGACTTCTCCAATTGCAGGCTTCCTGATTCTCCCAGTAAGAGTCAAATCTTTGGTAGTATTGGTCATACAGGATAACAAAGCTTCCCCTGGTTGGCTTATATTAAAATATTGCCAAATTGTTTTCTCTATGTGTGTTAAATAAATGCCTATTCTATCAAGAATGCGATTAAAAAGATATTCTATGATGATTTCTTTGGTTTTGTTGATTTCTCTGCCAATCGAGTAATTCCAATGCCAATTTAGTAATTCGATTCACATCCTCTTCCTATCATATCCTTTATGCATATTCTTAACTTTACTTTTATCCATTTCTAAATTCAATTAATTAAATTGAAATTAATCCTTTAATCTAAAGTCGTTTTCCAATACAGTAAAGTTTATGAATTATAAAGATTATGGATTATTGGTTATGGTTTGATTCCTGATTGGGGTCCACTTTATAAGCCCATTTGCGCCCCCACATGAGCCAAGAAAACGCTAAAAGATGTATTTTTATTTGATTGCGGAATAAATCACACTTTTAATTGCTGCATGGGTCTTTTTACGATTGCCCTCATAAATCTGGCAATTCATGAATGAAGTAATAATTCCAGCGTTAGCCGAAAAATAGGATAATTCCCTTTGACTAGCGACGCACACTCACACACGCGTCCATCCCCGTCCGTCCTGGCACGCGTGATAAATGCGGTCGAGGGCTCGTGTAGTGGTAGGCCCTGTCGTCCTTGCGATGCCGTTTTCTCGACTCGCCGTCTCTGATGCCGGTGATCCATACCGTTACCATAACAACGCACGCGTTCGCCGAGGATGCTGCAAAGAGGTCATTGCACATGGCGGCAGGTCCGGAATTCCGGAAAATCTCGTACTACGAGCGAACGAATTAGCGCTCGCCGCCCAAATCCGTGCGAATGGGCGCCACGTGCAAATTTCATTAGGTAGCGAAATTGTTTGTCTGCACGCCTGTCATCGACTCTGCGCTAATTACACTTTACGCCTACGTTTGCAAAACACTCATAATGCCACAACTGCGCCTTTTAATTACCCGTTTTACCAGCGCCACACGTTTGGCACTTGCAAGTGCTGCGCGCTGGCGCATTGCATTTCTTTGATGTGCACCAGGGACCCTTGCTCATCGATCGCATCCTTTGATGTCAAAACGAAATCAAAGATGTTTATAATCAAACGCCAATTGCCCGATAGCCATGTCATCTACATTGCGATGCTACTGGATTATCCGCGCAATTAGGAACAGAAAGGGCTTCGACAAGCAAAACGTTGATAATTTAAATACATCCAGCATCTGGAAATCATATTTCCTCTATCCGTACAATTGTAATAATGTGATAACCAAACTCTCCTATTGGCCAAAATAGAATACCTACATACCTGTATATAATACCTATAGCAATGGTTGAAGACGTACAGAATTACCAATATGTTAGCTAGGTTTAGTTAGTTTGGGTCCTTTCAAATTAGATCTGCCATTCTGCGGCCCTGGTTTGCTAGAATACATGACGAGATCGGCTCCTAAGTCACACAGGTGCTTACTGGCCACGCCTGTATTGCAATATACCCCAGGAGATGGTACTGAGGAAGAAAGAACGATTTAGAGTAGGCACGGCCAATCCAAGGCCCGCGGGCCGCATATGACCCATGTTGAACAATTGCTCGGCCCGCGCAATGAACAAGGACGGGATTTCCCATCCATGGGATTTCAGGAAATGCCCCGGGTATGCCCCATATTTGTCCCGCTTCATCTGTATATCTCCCTGAGATTAGTTTGGCCGTTTCTAGGCCTAGGCACACTGGTCAATCGGGGAATATCCAAAGTCCGCGGTTGTGCAGCCTGCGGTCGGGAGCAGAGCAGACCGATGAAGGAAATCCCTGAATAAGGGATTAAGAACATAGGGCTACACAGGGCTAGGGGCCACCCATTAAATAATGCCAAGAAGGCGGTCTCGAGAGTGGGTAACATTCTGGCCTATTCGGTAGGGTTTTAGCCGGCAGACACCCATGGTGCTCTGGAGGTGGGAATCCGGCATAAAGTCTTTAACAGATTTTCCGCCAACGTGGGGGAAGAGGTTAGGTGTACTAAAACATGATTTGTTGAAGATTGATTCTATAGATTAGTGGTTTCCAAAGTGGGAGGCGCGCCTCCCTAGGGAGGCGCGAGATAACCGCCGGGGAGGCGTGAGGAAATAAGAATTTCTATTATATAATGTTGAAAAATTCGATGGATTCTCAGGCATCGTAAACAATATGTTTTTGGGTATTAGCAGTTCAGCAGCAGTTGTAAAATGTGTTTATTGCGGGCACTAGTGTTGTCCGTTTAGGGCCTAAACTGTCGGCATTTGAGCTTGCTGAATGTTAAAAACATTCATTGTTTGTTCATTATTTCAGATTTTCAATAAAGAAATTTATTACTTAAAATCAGGTAGTTATATAATCTTATTTCATTGTAATATACTTGAATTAATAACAATTACTTAAGGTGCTGCTATAGATAATGAATATTAATTGTTAATTATTTAGATGATTAACGTTTTTATATATTTTTGTACACTATTATGAACATATTTGATTTAGACGATTTTTATCACGGCAAATTGAAGTCAACAACTTAGGTGTGTTATGAACGGGTCCGTTAACATTATCTAAAATTTTAATTAGTTGCAATGTTGTTGCAATTCCCATCACATAACTCATACCTGCAATTTAACACACTTGCGTAATCTTGCACGTACATCCGCTGTGTACTGATATGGGCAAGCTTACACATTCCGGTCCAGTTGATTAAAGTTTGTCCATTTTAAATAACTTTTACATATTCATAGATAATTAAGTTCGCGCAAAGTTGAATTCGCAGTGCTTTAATATCCACAGAGTGCACTTTGGTGCAAGGCAATGTTTGTAAAATTCAAAAGTCGCAGTCCTACAGGCACTTTGTGGCCGAACAAAAGGCTTAGAGCCTCAAACAAAGGCAAAATTTTAAATAATGCAAGCATGTAACCATTCCAGCATAATGATCCTTCCTTAATCCGAAGGAATCAATAGTTTCGATTACATTTCGATTTCTTTAATCCATATATCAGGATAATGATGATTTTTTTCTAAAGAGGCTGGTGGCAAATCTAGAACTGCACTGTAGTAACCCGCTGATGCGAAAACCTGGCACCTCCGAAAGGCAGTTGAAGGCAATGCTATCCTCGACGGACCCACTAAACCCCAGCCTTATGCTATGGCCCTCCTCTTGGCTATATGCTATCCTAGCTGCTAACCCTTAAGGGTTTTGAGAGGGTAGCAGAGATATGGAGAAAAGAGGCGAAACAGCTAAACCTGGTAATAGCGGGGTGGTTCACCAGGCTGCATGCCCTGGTCAAACTGTCGGACTCCCTGGAAGTGTACCTAGAGATTTCCGAGATAGTTGGGTTTGCATGACCCACCAATGAAGCTCCGAGATTATTTGCGTGTTTGTCACGGAGGTTCGTGAGGGAAGTGAGTACGAATTCCCGGAAAATATCCCGATTCCGGACGATGGTGATGAATTTTTCGAAAATGATTTTATTGAAAAGGTTGTTCTTTTTGAAGAGGTTGAGGGCAAATCTACAACTGCACCGTAGTAACCCGCTGATGGGAAAACCTGGCAGCTCGGATAGGAAGTTGAAGGCAATGCTATCCTCGACGGACCCACTAAACCCCAGCCTTATGCTATGGCCCTCCTCTCGGTTATCTGCTATCCTAGCTGCTAACCCTTAAGTGTTTTGTGAGGGTAGCTTAGATATGGAGAAAAGAGGCGAAACAGCTAAACCTGGCAATAGCGGCGTGGTTCACCTGGCTGCATGCCCTGGTCTACCTGTCGGACTCCCTGGAAGCGTACCGAGAGATTTCCGAGATGGTTGGGTTTGCGTGACCCACCAATGGAGCTCCGAGATTGTTCGTGTGTTTGTCAGGAAGGTTCGTGAGGGGAGTGAGTACGAATTCCCGGAAAATATGCCGATTCCGGACGATATGTTGAATTTTTCGAAAATGATTTTATTGAAAAGTTTAGTATTTTTGATGCTTTTAATAAATAGGGCGACATCTTTGAGGAAATTGGAGAATTGTGAGAAGTGAACGCAAATGGTGCTGTAAGTGCAGCAAATGGCCGCTTTGGTATGTATTTTTGTGTGTATTTAAGAACTTTCATCCATTACGTCAGTCATTAGCAAGCTAAAAATTGTTTGAAATGTGTAGTGTGTAATTGAATGCATTGCAGTGCAGATATTCGCGCGTGCATAATTTCGATAGAGATAAGCTGCGAAACAAATGATGTGCAAGTGTCTAATCTGCGATGATTTCATGCTTGATCGTTGGCGTTGAGCTCGGACGCTTTGCTGGGTTTTTCGATATAGTGTGCTTTCAAGGCTATAAACAAGTGAACTGAATTTATTGATTCGCTCTGCTTTCCAAGTGTGATTATAAACAATCACCGCGATTTAGTGATTTAGTGAGCGATGACCCTCAAGTAATCCCAGTTTCACGATTCCCCTTTGTCGATCGCCGCCTGCAAAGCTCCCCAAATAAGATGTCCATGCAACAATATTGCCTTCGGTGGAATAATCATCAACCTAACTTCATTTCGGTCTTCTCACATCTGCTGAACAGTGAGTCGCTGGTTGATGTGACTCTGTCGGCAGATGGAAGGCATTTGCAAGCTCATAAACTGGTTCTGTCAGCATGCAGCTCCTACTTTCAGGTATCTGATGAAAGCATTTCATGCATCGCATTCAATAACTACAATCTATGTTGCTATTTCAGTCCTTGTTTACTATGAACCCATGCCAACACCCCATAGTGATCTTGAAAGACGTAAAGTTCGCCGATTTGAAGGTGATCATTGACTTCATGTACTTTGGGGAAGTGAACGTCTCGCAAGATCAGCTCCCGCACATTCTGAAAACCGCAGAGGCGTTGAAAATTAAAGGTATGTATTATTTCATCGGATAAACTTGAATAGGGCGAAAGTTAGGACTTGAGCAGGTAGGCAAGTTTAAGTATCTGGGAATTACAATAATCAAGCGTAAGAGGCGGTATATGTGCTGGTATACTGACTCATGGTTACAGCAGTAGGCTCTGGGCTCGGGGTGCTGGGTCCCAAATGCAGGGAGGCCATTCCAACGACCGGTGCCGGACCCTCGGTGCTCTAAACCGAGATCATGGACATTTACAGATGCGCTCGAATCTGTATCGATAGGGAATATAGGAAGAAGCGCATCTGCATTTGCTCAGATAGCAAAGCACAGCTTTAACTTCACAGTAGTCTGGAATTGCCGGCTGGCACTAAACCAGATGGCCCACAATAATAATGTCTGGGCCACTAAGATATTGGGGGCAACATGGAAAGGGACCGCCTTGCGAGAGAGGCAGCCGCTATCCTCATATCCGGACCATTTCCTACCTGCGGCCTATCACAGATGCAAAAATGCCCACTGGCGGGATACTGCTGGGTGTAGGCAAGCTAAGCTGTTCCTGCTGTCATGCACAAAGAGCCGGGGACCTCTTGCTTCCCTCTAAGGGAGAACTACGGATGGTTACGGGCATTATTCCTTTAATTATCACCTGAGAAATTTGGGATTAGTGGACTCGCCCACTTGCAAACAAAAAGTTATTAAAGAGCAGTAAAGTCAGGAAAGGCATAAAAATAAAAACAGCCCCACGCGCAGGCGTACGCCATTTATTATTATTATTATTTCATCAATCACTTGTCCATGTAATCATTTAAGACTTCTTGCATTTCAGGGTTAGCTGAAATACCCGTCGAAGCGCAGGTGAAACCTCAAAATAATGCAGATCGAACCGAGCTTTCAGCACCCCTTGAAACGAGTTGGAACCCCGAAAGCCAACGTCAGCATCTCTCGCCTGCACCATGCCCTCTATCTCCCACAAGTAAAAGGTAGGACAAACCTAGACAATTCGGTAGAATTTCGATATTTTGTGCAATGTGAAAGTGCTGGTCCCTTGAAAATATCTCGTTTATTCTTATAAAACTAATGCATTTTCGTCCCATATATACACCCTATTAACCCCTACACCAACGAAGTTGGTAGAGAGTGAAATAGATATATATATATATGTAAGGTAAATCATGCATGCCATGAATGATTCACATGTTATGATAAACAACATAGTGAAAGACAGATAAAAACGT